>JACEIK010003131.1:107742-134857 GCA_018107945.1 Datura stramonium | reverse complement strand
ATGGTTGTTCTATCAATTCTTGTTTTTACTGCATTAATGTTTGGCCAATGTTAATGTATATCTAGAAATCCAATTTTGATTTTTAAAAGGAAAGAAATTGAAAAGATGTGAATTGGTAGGATATGATCTATTCTTAGCTGTAAAAATTGAGAAAAGATTTACATTCAGAATATAAATATATCTGAAACTCTTATTAGCCAATTAAGGAATCGGTTATGTATGGCTAGAGCATGAAATTCTTTTATCACAGAAATGTAAATTAAGGTTCATGATTCTTAAATTGGATAGGAATCGGAAGATCCAATCCATAGGCAATAATTCTTGACTAGCAACCGAAGAAAAGATTAGCTGAATTGTATTGATAAATTAATTCCCTGCATGTTCAGTTTAACCTCAGCTTGCTCATTGCTATTGTTCAGACTCAAATTATAATTTTGCCTTAGATTCTTATTACTTAGTAAACTTAACTCTCAAAATATTGTTTATTTCGTTGTCTGCATTCATAAAGACATAGTTCACTGACGCTTAAGTTAATTAGTATCGTAGCTCAGTCCCTGTGNTATTGTTTATTTGGTTGTCTGCATTCGTAAAGATAGAGTTCACTAACACTTAAGTTAATTAGTAACGTAGTTCAGTCCCTGTGGGATCGATACTTGGCTTTAATTAAGCCACTTTACTACTTGTTCAACCACGTGCACTTGCGTGTAGTCACCACAGCACCGAACAGGTACTGATGGTTTCGTGGTGTAATGTGATGCTTCGAGGATTAGACTAGGGTGTGTATTGATGTTGCATGGGAAAGTTATAGCGTATGCTTCTAGACAGTTGAAAGTCCATGATCAGAATTACCCAACTCATGATCTTGAATTGGTCGAGATGGTGCTCGCATTAAAGATATGGTGACATTACTTTGATGGGGTATATGTGTATGTGTTTACGGACCACAAGAGCTTACAATATGTGTTCACATAGAAAGATCTCAATCTACGGCAAATAAGGTGGTTGGAGCTACTCAAGGACTACGATATGAGTGTTCTTTATCATCCGGGCAAGGCTAATGTGGTAGCAGATGCACTTAGTAGACTCTCTATAGACAGTGTGTCCCATGTAGATGAGGGGAAGAAAGAGCTGGTGAAAGATGTACATCGGCTCGCAAGGTTGGGAGTTAGGTTGGTCCACTCGACCGATGGCGGTGTTGTTGTCCAGAACAGATCAGAATCATCCTTGGTGACTGATGTGAAATCTAGACAAGATGAGGACCCGATTTTGGTAAAATTGAAGGAAGTCGTTCAAAGTCAAAAGGTGGAGTACTTCTCCCAAGGGGTAGGTGGGGTGCTTCGGTACTAGGGTCGCCTATATGTTCCAAATGTTGATGACTTGAGGAGCCGGATATTTCATGAGGCCCATGGATCCAAGTATTATATCCATCCGGGTGGCACCAAAATGTATCGTGATTTATAGGAAATCTATTGGTGGAATGGCATGAAGAAGGATATTGTAGAATTCGTAACCAAGTGTCCGGACTGTCAACAAGTAAAGGTTGAGCATCAAAGGCCAGGAGGCGTACTTCAAGATATCAGCATTCCTACTTGGAAGTGGGAAGAATTAATACGTATTTCATCATAGGCCTACCTCGTACTCGTCAATAGTATAACTCTATTTGGGTGGTGGTAGACAGGTTGACCAAGGCTTCTCATTTTCTACCGGTCAAAACCATGGACTCGGCAGAGGATTATGCCAGACTATATATCCAGGAGTTAGTCTGATTGCATGGAGTTCCCTTATCCATCATTTCAGACAGAGGTACTCAATTTACCTCTCAGTTTTGGAGGTCATTCCAAAAAGGGCTTGGGACTCAGGTTAAACTCAACATTGCAGTTCACCCGCAAAAGGATGGTCAAGCGGAGCGGATAATTCAGACTCTCAAAGACATGTTGAGAGCATGTGTGATGGACTTCAAAGGTAGTTAGGATGATCACTTGCCCCTGATCGAGTTTGCTTACAATAACAGCTATCACTCCAGCATTCAGATGGCACCGTTCGAGGCTCTTTATGAGCGGAGATGTAGATCACCCATCGGATGTTTTGAGGTTGGTGAGGCAGATATGATAGGGCCAGATTCGTTTCATGAGGCTATGGAGAAGGTTCAATTGATAAGGGACAGGATGAAAACCACTTAGAGTCACCAAAAGTCCTATTTCGTTGTGAGAAAGAGAGAGTTAGAGTTCGAGGTGGATGATTGGGTGTTTCTAAAGGTATCTCCCATGAAGGGGGTGATGCGGTTTGGGAAGAAAAGAAAACTTAGTCCACCCTATGTTGGCCCCTATCGGATTGTGAGAAGAGTTGGCAAGGTGGTGTATGAATTGGAGTTGCCCTATCTCCATGCATCCTGTGTTTCATGTATCACTTTTGAAGAAGTGTTTGGGTGATCCAGCTCTAGTTGTCTCGGTGGACAGTGTTGGTGTAAAAGATAGCCTTAGTTATGAGGAGGTTCCTGTGGAAATATTGGATCATTAGGTTCGGAGGCTAAGGAACAAGGAAGTAGCTTAAGTTAAAGTGTTATGGAGAAATCAGCATGTTGAAGGAGCTGCGAGGGAAGCCGAAGCGGATATGATGGCTAGATACCCACATTTATTCTCTACCAGCTCAGTTCTTACTTGAGATATCAGCTTTTCCCTATAACTCTATTTAGTTTTCATGTTCAGTTCATGTTTTCAAGTTTCTTCTATGTATATGGATGTGTATGTGAATCATGAAATTACATCAGCTATGTGGTTTGAATTGGAGATAGTCATTCCGTTAGTTTTCGTTTTAAATTATCAGTATTTGGGAGTAAAGATTGCATGTCTTTATTGTTATGCTTGTTTCCAACATTCGAGGATGAATGTTCCCAAGGGGGAGATATTTTAATACCCCGAAAGCGCCTAAGATTAGACTCGGGATCAAAAATGGGAGTTGGATGGAAACTGGGAAAAGATGTGCAGGATGGACGACCCAATGGATCGTTGGTCCAACCAACAACCCATTGGATCCAATCGTGGGAATTGAAAGTTTGGTGGCAGTGGAAGTAATGAGTGAAGTAACGACTCATTGTTCGAAACAACGAGCCATCGTTTGGAGTCGTGGGTGGTACCAGACTTAAGCAATAGGGGATGTAATGGGTCATCCAATGACCCGTCGTAAGTCATGATGATCCGTGGTCACGAGTCATTGTATGGGTTGTCTAAAATTTCTAGTGGACCTAAAGAAAGGACACCATGACTTGTTAGAGGGAACAACGAGTCGTGGTGGGCTCGTTGTAAGGGGAAGCTCAAGATTTTCAAGAGGCAAACGACAATCGAATTAATAAGGCGTTAGATTAAAGGACGAGTCGTCATGTTGACTCGTGGATTGAATTTGAGGATAAGGCCTTGGCAGTGCATGTGACGGACGAATTCCACGAGTCATGATATCCTCCAACGACTCATTGGTATGTCCGTTGGATTGACCAGTGCAAATTTTTCAGCGTATTTCATTAAGGGTATTTTCATCATTCCTATGATCTACCACCCTAAACTACATTGTTTTATGTTAATTTTCTGAGTATGTTAAGATAAGTTAAGTCCCCCTAATATATTCATTCAAATGCATGCAAAGTTAGGAAGAGAGTGATCAAGCTAGTTCCCAAGCTCTTCTTCATCAATTCTCCCTTGGGCTTTCAAAGAGTGTTAAAATTCGATCTCACCCAGGTATGTAGGGTTATGAATGGATGTTTTCGTTCACACCCATGCCCAATCTCCTTTAATTCATGAAATTTGATCAAAAATCTTATGGGGTTTTAACTTGAGTTTTGTGCAATTCTAATGATTTACTAATGGGTTGTTATATTCCGAGATTTACATCATGTTTTAAGAATTTTGGTCAGATTCTACAACTATTTTCATAAAATTATTGATTTTGATTTCTACTAAATTTAGCCTAATTATGTATGATCTATGATGAATCAAGTTATGATTTTTACTTCAATTATTGATATTTACCCATCATGATTTATTATTTGAAATATGGATTTATTCAAATACTCATTATGATTTGATGATTTGCAAAGTATATGTATGATCTACAAGTATGCATGAAACCTATGATTTTATGAATTATGTTTTGGTCGACTCACGGGACTTATGTCATGGCTAGTTCACGTATTTACAAGTATGTTTATTATTACCATAATTTAACTAGCCCGTGAATTCATGCATATTATACTATGAGCACTATATATGTTTTGGGAGTATTATTTAACACCGAGTAGGTTCGGGTCCTAGGTTCTTCCTTGGATCTCACAACTACGTGCCACCGTAGAATATGTTGGGACCTCCTTTGTGACTTTCCCCTGGCCCAAATGGCCCTTTACATGAGTGATCACGCCCTTCATGGTTCTACCCCTGGAAAAGGTACAGACACCCTCCCGATTAGGGTTACAAGTCAACTCAATGTGTGCTCATATGGGGTATGACAGATAAGAGAATCTTCCACTATTCCATATGATTTATGCATGTTTATGATTATGTATATTGACTCAATTAATGTTAAATAAAGCTTTTCTATTATGATTATGATTACGATTGTATTACAAATGTTTTGAAAACCTTGAGCCTTATGTTATGTTATGATAATTATGTTATAATCATGTGGTCCTACTCTTATGATCATTTATTAGTTTTATATATTTTAAATGTCTGTTTTACTTACCTTGCATACTCGGTACATTCCACGTACTGATCACATACTTTTTATGCTGTATCGTTTCAAGATACAGGACCCGGCTCTCAGGCTCATCTCCATCATTAGTCCATCTCAAAGTTATCTATTAGCATTGTTGGTGAGTCCTCATGTTCCGAGGGCTATATGTCTAGATATTGATGATGTTCTATTGTTTCAGTTTTGGTCGGGTTAGTTGGGGATGTTGTCCCATCAACCCATCTTATATGATAGAGGCTTTCAGACCATATGTAGTACTCAACTGATTTGTATGTCTTGTTTTTTTCGCTTACCATGCTAGGTTACGTTTATGTTTGCTCTATATGGTATGTTCATTATTCCGCCTTAAGTATATGAAGTTAGATATATGCTTATTCCATGGGTCGACTTGGGGCCTCTTGGGGTTCCTTGTCCCATATTATGATCTGGGCCTACGCTCGGGACGGGACATAAAGGAACTCCTTTATCTGGTTAATTTCCTTAGTTTGTATGAGTATTCATAGTTGAAATTCATGCCCTAGCGTATTTCATTAGTTTGCTTCCTTAGTTTTAGTCTTTAACATAAATTCTAGTAAAACTTGCATGATTTAGACTCGGGCATAAATGTTAGCTGTTTATAGTAAATTTTACTCGAATCCTTAATGATTTATAAACACTTGAACATAAGTTAATCTTTTATATATTCAGTCTAAGAGTTCCAGTCAATACCCAGTATACTTAGCATTCTCTAGAAATGTCAACTGATCAATTTGACTATTATCAGTCTTTGAGAAACTCAGTAAATTCAGTTGGATCAATTTATCAGTTTGGTAGTTGTTCTTTAGTCCGTTACGACGCTTTCAGACAAAGCAGCTCTAATGAGTCATATGATAGTTTTTTTCAGGTCCTTAGACTCCCAGAACACTTCCAGGTAAATAGCTCTGATCTAAGTGTTAGGATATCAGTTCGAGCTATCAACATAATTAGACACGGATAGGATTTTCAATGGGAGTAGTACTTAGCATCGAGTGGGCTGGGGTCCAGCACACCAAAGTTCCCAAAACTACATCGCCACCATAGGTTATTAGCCCTAATGGACTTCAGACAGTGATCACCTAGTAAGCTATTATACCCTGGCAAGGTATAGTGGGCCTTCTCTGGTGGGGGGTATAGATCGAACTCCATGTTTGGCTCACGTGGTTACGTGTTGGTTCTAGTCTCTCCCACACCACAGTACAACACAACAAGTTCAGTCTAGTTTATTTATGATTTTAGTTCAGTTCAATTTCTTCAAATTTCAGTATACTTTTACAGTATTTTAGTGTAGCTTTTTATTAATCAGTTCATGTATGTTTTAGTTCCCTCTCAAATAGTTAGTACATTCAAAGTACTGATGCATACTTTTATTCTATATAGTTTTATGATATAGGCTCAGGTACCTAGCCTCAATACCACAGCTAGTTACTCGATGACTTTTAGCAGTGTCATTAGTGAGCCTTAATCTATCGAGGCCTGTGATGTTGCCCAAATTACACCTCGCAATTGAGATATAAAGTGGTGGATATCAAATATAGAATCCAACAAAGGTTGATATCGATCCCACGGGGAATATGGAAAGAACTTGAGTTAATGTGATTAGCTATTACTATCGGATTACTTATTTCCTAGGGGGAAAGGATTGAAAAATAAAATAATAAACAATAGTAAAGACTAGTAAATGTTTAAATCAATTTTGGTTGTATTCAATTAACAAATTGACTGGGATTGTCCTCCCCATGACATCATAACCACAAGGTTTTTACAATAGTGATCTATTCCGGTGTTTAACATGCAATATTGGTAAGTTAACTTTGCCTAAATGGTTGGTCCCCTATCTAGATGATTATCACCACGCAACTTGGTCTGTATACGGGTGTATGCTTAATTAACCCTTAACCTTAATATCAGATTAGCTATTCCCGGATAACTTTAAGCTATTAGATGAGGGTTGATAGCCTCAAATGTTCTTTGTTAATCCCTTTTCCCATTCACTACCTCCTTGATCCGGTAAGTAAGAATAAGGTAAATTCCAACATTTGAAACCGTTAAGAAACAATTAATACGAAGGGAAAAACAATACATACATTAAACCCCGTTCAAGAATCACTAAGTGTTTTACCTATGTGTGTTAATTCATCATGGTTCCCACAACCCTAGTTATTGGTTTTTCTATTCATGCTTGTATAATCACAATCACAAAATATAGAAGAAATCATAACTGTAACTTACAAAAATTCGTAGAAGAAAACCACGCGAATTGAATAAAACTCCAAAATCAATGAACAAAACTCCAGTGTTGTTTGATTCCCAAAATCAAGAATAAAATCACAAACTTTGTTTCTTGAAATAAAAAGGATCGTTAACAACACTAAAATTTGCGGCGAAAGTTGGTAAAAATAAACTATGTTCGAAAAATAAACCTAAATATTTTATTTATAGTTCCAAACAAATCCTATCCTAACTAAAATTGGACTCCAGGTCGGCAGTGGTAACGGGCCAAGTAACGACTCGTTGGGTCTCCCAATGAGTCATGGCCAGTGATCTTGAATTGTTCTTCACAATTTGTCCAGTCTTGGGACCGATCACCTAACGACTCATTAGGTATGGGCACGAGTCGTTAGGTCCCTTGTAGCCCTGGCTCACTAAATCCTCCAGTGCACTTAACGGATGCCCACATTGCCTGACGACTCGTTATGTCACTCGTTACCTTCACTGGGCACTTCTTTAGAATTTCTCCTCCTAGTCTCCACGACTGTCATAACGACTCGTTCCAGATGTAACGAGTTGTGCCTTCAATTTGTTAGGTACACTGGATCTTCTTCATCAAGCTCAATTTCTTCCCACGACTCTAGGCACGAGTTGTTCATTGGGATGACGACTCGTAGCATGGGTATCATCCTACAGTTTTGTCCATTTTTGCCTTACTTTGCCTATTTCCCATTTCGGACCTATTGTCCTACCATATTTAACACAAACGCATCATATCTACATAAACATACCATGAATGTGCATAGTTTCTTGGTTTTAAGTGTCGAAAATGTCATAAAATCATGGCGCATCAACACCCTCAACTTAGAACTTTTTCATGTCCTCGAGCAAAATAAAATAAAATTAAATAAACTACTTCGACGCTTCAATCAAAAGATCTTCAGGACAATTACAGCAGTCACAACTGTTCATCTAATCAAATTTTCTAACCCCTCCTTTATTATAAAAATCAAATCATAATGCATATGTAAAATTTTCAACCATGACAAAGAGGAATCGAAACATGGAAAAATATTATCACTTGCAACCATGCACATAAATCTATAACACTGACCCAGACAGTTTGCAGACGATTTTGTTGAGCAAATGCTCTTACCTCAAAGAAGTCCCATACTCACTCATGTGTATATGATCATATAAATGTATTTATCTTGGGACTAGGTAAGATCACACTCTCTCTCACAAAGAATTTCTATCTGTGTGCATGCAATACCATAGGCTTGCCTTTACTTTCAATACCTTGAATTTCAAACGGGTAACCAGGATCAATATAGGACTTTTTAAGCTTGTAACGTAGGCTCGGGTTCGGGTATGGTACATATGGGACTAGTAGCTTAACCCTCCTTGGCACTACACATGCCTTGACTCCACTTTTAACCTTCCTTTCATATTTTCTCCCTTTTTCCTTTACTTTCTTCTTTTTCTATTTTAGTTTGTAACTACGAGTGCGGTGTTTCTTCTTTCAAGTATTCATTACTTTGACATTTTTATTTTTTTCATTCCTTGCTCTTTTTCTCTTTAACAACTTTTTTGTTTTTTTCTTTTCTTTCATTATGCACACTGTACCTGCTCTTTCATGTTCATTACTCAATTTCACTCCACCCTACTCTTCTTAATCACCCCTATGATAGCCACCCTCAACTTAGGTGATTTTCCTGAGTTGAGGTGCACAGTGTCCAAGGAGGGACCAGCGCCAAAACAGGTTCATTTTAATTAAAGCAAGAAGGTGAATTGGTGTTAACAAAAAGAAAGGTCAATTTAAGCTCAAAATTTGGATCAAGGGATATTTATTTCCTTTTGGTAGGTCTTTTAAGGTTAAAGTGGACTCATTAATCAAAAATGGTCTATGATCCTTTCCTAGTTTCCCGTCCTCTACCTCGATATGACTGACCGGGCAAGTTCTAGATTGACACACATAGTAGAATTTAACTATTAAATCTCACTCACACATAGCATAGGCAAACATCATCACTTCTACTAACTTCTAGTTCAGGTACAACCATACAATGGTAAACATGTTCACAGTTTTAGTGCCATGCAAAGATTCAAAAAGGCCATACTTGTTGATTTTAACACACACATAAATTGTTTTACGCGGGGTATCACATTATCAGTTCAACTAACTTCAAAAATTCACGTTCTTAACTTCCTTAAGTTCACCTAATTTTCTTTTGACTGACACAAACAAACACAATAACATAGAAACCTAAACATGTCGGTTCTGCTAGATAAGGAACACCCGAGGGAAAAGATATCCAACAAGAAAAACCCTCGGGTTATGTTCAGCAAAATTACACTGGTATACCTCCCCACCCCCATCAAGAAAAGCATGTGTCATCCTTGACACATGTATATAAATCAAAATCATGGAAATAGGAAACATACCTGTGCGGCCTAGGTGTCTGCGACCTGGTTGGTGGAGGGTGCAGATACTCCTCCAATGTCCTCTCCTATACCACCGGCTTGACCTGGTGCGTTTTCAGAACCCACTGAGCTCGTACCTTCTCTAAGAGCTCTCGCTGCCTCAACTGTGGCCCTCTGTCGAGCCTTCTCTCTGGATAACTATAGTGTTGTCTCCATCTCTCTTCTCTCTCACTTCTTCTCACGGAGCAGAGAGTCATCCTCCTCAAAACTCACCTCCTTGTGAGGCTTTTTGCCCTTATCCTGCACAACCGGCTCCTCAGTGATGAAGTCAAATATTGGTGGTAGATCTTCTTCACCCTGGAAGCACGGGTGGAGGGATCGCAACTACCTGTCATGTGGAAAACTCCTACACCTCCGCTCAAAATGCTGGTACCTCCGCATACCACCTTGCCAGCTCGGGCGCCTGTAACTATGCAAGGTGCTTATCCTTACGCCTCTCAAAGGCATCTAACTGGCCATGCACTAAGCTAGAGAGTGCCTCCAACTCCTTTGTAACCCACAACTTAACTTTCTCCATTAGCACCTTAACTCGCAGAGTCGTGTGTGCTTGTTTTTCAGCTTTTGCTAGTCACCTAGCCATGTCAGTCAGGAATTCTTGGGAAATAGTGACTAGACCGACTGAAGGAGCACTTGAGGGTGCAACAGGTGGTCGAGGTGCAACTGTTGTGGATGATGACTCTAGAATCTCAACAGGTGCAGGAATGTTGGCTGCATCTGTAGCCTCAGGCTGGCTACCTATCTCTCTAGCCTCTGTGGGCTCTACCACAATCTCAGTAAATAATGCAGCCTTAGTCTGCATACTTCTGCTCAATGCCTCTGCCAATATAGTCTCTCCAGCGAATGTAGCAGACTGACTCCTCGCTCTCGATACCGAGTTTGTGTTATCTCTTATCAACCCGATATCGGTGATCTTATGGACCACCACTCGTTGATCAACCAACGAAAACTTTGGCTCCTTTGACTCTTGACAAAGTCTATCAATGAGTCATGGAAAGGGAATGGTAGTGCTATCATTTATCACCCCCTCTCGAATCTCTTCAACAATATACTGCGGGAAATTTATGGCGTACCCTTCCATGATGCTAGCTACCAGTGCAGCTCTGTCATGTGAAAGAAAATTATCATTGTTTGTCGATACCAGCTTGTGTCGAACCAATAACCACCAAAATTTAGCTTGGAAGTTTAATGTGGCCTTTTTTATCTAGGACTCGGTGCCATGAGACTACTCAACCAGCGGACCCCTTGTGGTAATGACTCGTGAGAGTGAAATATACTGCCTGATTCGTTCTACACTATTCAGCTTCTTGGTTCTACTTTCTTAAGCTCGAACAGTCTGTGATCGAACTTGGCTGTATTCATCAGGGCATAATAGTCTGGACCATAAAGCAGTCTAGAGATGGTCCTCTCAGAGATGTCTACAGACATCAACCGAACCAACACATATGTTAATTCGGACCTCTTCTTCCAGCCTTGACCTCCCAATGCCAGACGTTGTAATATGGCTGTGTAAGCTGCATAAAACTCTCTAACCAGGAAAGGGTTGTAGCTCCCCGATGGCTCAGTTACCCACTGGAACCTATATTTATCAAACAAAGCCTGTAGATCAGGGAGGTCCTTGAGCCCCGTGGTGACCAATATGGGCTCCTCATAGATACTCCTCTTTGGATGGACTTTTTCAATCGAAGCAATGTCCCTATTGTAAATGACCCGCATACCACGAACACACCATCGCCTCACCTGCCGCGGTTGATTATTAGATGTATTTGATGTCTCGGTTAACTCATCATCTGTGCTCCCCTATTGAGCATGTGACTCATCAGCAAATTCTGCGTTTGCCTCAACTGTGGTGCCCTCAGGAACAATCGGGACTTGTGGCCCCAGCATTCTCGTCCTCTCAGCTTAGTGGGTCTCTTACAAGTAGAGTAGGAGCATCTACCAGGGCTGTCGAATTTTAGGTCGTTGTGTCCTAGCCCTGGTGGATCTCCTCACTAGCTTCTCTTCTGAATCTTCGTATTCCTCCTTCGAGCTACTCGACTCTTCAGAGGAGGAGGGCTCATCCCTAAGTCTGCGATATCATGGCTGACTCCTCTCCAGCACCTATTTCCTAGCTGGACCTTTCTTTTGTGTACCCTTCGGATCTATTGTACTTGTGAAATAAAGATTAGTATGCAAAATGAGATGAAACAAAATCAACTTTTAATTATGTCCCTGCAGACAGGATAAGGGACTCAACGAGTCGTTGCGACTGGCCACGATTCGGAGATCACTCATTGTTTGCAGGATGTGTTTTTCTTTGTTGGACAAGGGGACATAATGACTGGTCACAATGAGTCGTTACCTGAGGCAATGACTCGTTAAACCATTTGTGAGGTACACTGGTTACTTAACCCAATTCTCCACTCAAGACGAGCTACATAACGAGTCGTGAGGTGATACCATGACTCATTACATGGCCCGTGCTCAAGAGTTTACGTACAGTGGTTTAAAATAACTCACACTATGTTCATCTTCACTTAGCATTTTCCATCACAGTGGCACAACAACCACATCTCATATAACATTGAATTAAATTTTAATCATGAGTAATGAAAATCAAAGTAACTTAGGGTTTTATCTAAAACTTAAGGTAGTGTTCGAATTCACAAATTTAAATGAGTAAGGTAAAGCTCGAAATAAGTGAGCACTCACAAGTGTAAGAGACGAGGAAGGATTTTAACTTGAAATTCCGATAGAATGTGGAACTTGAGCAAAATTGAGTGTGATCATGTGTGTTTGAGTGCTTTGAGAGTGAGAAGTGATCTTGGGATGATGAAAGTGGGAAATTTTGAGTTAGAAATTCAGTTTAAGTGCAAGTGAGAATATATGAGGGCACAATCGGGTGTTTTGTATATTTAAAAATCCAATTACCCTAATTGGTACGTGGATCGGGTCAGGTGGAAATTAATTAAAAACATACCATGACCCCTGTAATGAGTCGTTAAGTAGAGCCACGACTCATTTGGCTGTTCGTTCAATTTACTGGGTTTAGAGTCTTACTTGGGACCTAACGACTCGTGTAACGGCTCGTGGTGTTACCCAACGAGTTGTGGCATGAGTCGTAGGCCCTGAATAGTAGTAGATTCATGACGGGTCACTTGACGAATCGTTGGGACTCCCAACGATTCGTTAAGTCATTCGTTGGCACCTTGAACAACTTAATTCCCTTTTCAGTCTAGTAGACTTAATGGAAGAACCCAAGATTCGTTTTCACTGGCAACAACTCGTTTGGTGAACCGTTGTCTACACTGTTTTCTATGGAAGTGACCACAATCCACTTAACGAGTCGTTTGGTCAGATGACGACTCATTCTGTGCTTTTTGGCACCAGCAACCCAAGTTCAGATTTTTGGTTTTAGCTTCAAATTTCCCATTTTAATCACCTACACACATCAACACACGTAAACACTATATTTTTCTTACAATTACAACTTGGGTTGCCTCACAAGAAGCGCCTGATTTAACATCGCAGCATGACGCAGGTATTTTGACTACTCAGACTTCACAAAGCACCTCCATGGATTGCCTCCCATGCAGTTCCTAATTTAACATCACGGCACGACCCAAGTCCCCAGGTTACTTAGATTTAACCCAGAGCCTAGAGATCCACCAGCTTTATTTCTTCGCTTTTCCCTAGATATGCTTTCACCCACTGGCCATTTACTTTAAAACACTTTCCTTCATGGTTTTCCAGTTCGATTGCCCCATGGGAGAATACTTGAACCACTCGAAAAGGCCCCAACCATTTGGAATTCAACTTGCCAGGAAACAAGCAAAGCCTAGAATTGAATAGTAACACCATATCACCAGGGCTGAACTTTCCCTTCTCAATCTTTCGGTCATGATGAATTTTCATCCTTAGTAAATAAATTTCAGAACTCTTATAGGCTTTCAAACGAAATTCATCTTGCTCATTCAACTGATCAAGCCTCAAGTTCACAACTTCGCTCTACTAAAATTCAGCTTCTTGAGCGCCTACATAGCTTTGTGCTCAAGTTAAACTGGAAGATAACATGATTTCCCATACATAAGCTAATACGGAGACATACGTATAGGAGTCTTGGATGTGGTCCGATAAGCCCATAAAGCATGATCTAGCTTTCTAGAACAATCTGTCCGGTTAGCATTCACATTCTTTGCCAAGATGGTCTTTATCTCCCGGTTAGTGACTTCAACCTGCCCACTAGACTATGGATGATAGGGTGTTTCCACCTTGTGTTTCACCCCATATTTTTCCAATAAAGTACGAAACAACTGATTATATAAGTGCGAACCCCCATCACTAATGATTTCTCTAGGAGTCCCAACTCAAGCAAATATATTCCGCTTCAAGAATGTTGTGACACTCTTCCCGTCATTATTTGGAAGCGCAATTGTCTCCACCCATTTTGAAACATAGTCCACAGCATCCAGTATGTACTTATTCTCGTTTGAGCTCACAAATGGGCCAATGAAATGAATGCCCCACACATCAAACAACTCAATTACGAGGATGGGAGTAAGAGGAAGCTCATGCCTCATTGATATGCCTCCTTGCCTTCGGCATGCATCACATGCCTTTACAAAATCATGCGCATCCTAGTGAATGGTAGGCCAATAGTATATGCAAAATTTTGTGAGCTGTGCGAATCTCACTGTGGTGAACCCCAATAGGGGATGAGTTGCAGGCCTCCAGTATACTCAACATCTCTACCTTGGGCACGCATCTTCGAATCACCCCATTAGCAGATATGCGAAATAAGTAGGGCTCATCCTAGAAAAACTTCTGCACATCAGACATGAACTTCTTCTGCTGGTGAAAAGATAAGTTCTCCAATACAACATCACTCACCAGATAATTTGTGAAGTCTACAACCATGGGATGAGATCCTGTGAGGCCTCTAGAACATGCTCATCGGGAAATGATCCCCCACCTGGTTTTCGATCCCCTTCTGATCCTTTACCTCAAAATCAAACTCTTACAGTAGCAGAAACCATCGAATCAACCATGGCTTGGCATCGTTCTTTTCCATCAGATATCTCAAAGCTGCATGGTCTGTATGTACTATCACCTTAGTTCCAAGCAAGTACACCCAAAACTTATCGAATGAAAAAACTACAGCTAAAAACTCCCGTTTTGTCACGGTGTAATTTTTCTGAGATGCGTTAAGAGCCTTGCTAGCATAATAAATAGGATAGAAAATCATTTCATGCCTCTGACCCAACACAACTCCTAGGCCCACTCCGCTAGAATCACACATAACCTCGAATGGTAAGGACCAGTCAGGTGCCACTATTATTGGCGCAGTGGTCAATCTCTCCTTTAGGCATTCAAAAGACTTCAGACATGCCTCATCAAAAACAAACTTCACCTATTTGTCAAGCAGTTTACACAAGGGATGTAAAATTATGGAGAAGTCCTTGATGAATCTTCTATAAAACCCTGCATGACCCAAAAAGCTTCAAACACCTTTCATAGAAATTGGAGGTGGTTGACTAGAAATTACTTCAATCTTGGCCCGATCCACCTCTATACCCTTACCATAAATCTTATGGCCTAGCACTATACTTTCTTTTACCATGAAATGATACTTTTTCCAGTTAAGCACCAAGTTGGTCTCTTCACATCACTGCAACGACTTGCTCAAATGAGCCAAGCAATCTTCGAATGAATCACCCACCACTGAAAAGTCATCCATAAAGAGTTCAATGATTTCTTCCACCACGTTAGAAAATATAGACATCATGCAACACTAAAAAGTGGCGGGCGCATTACATAACCTGAACGGCATCCTATTGAAAGAAAATGTATCATATGGGTAGGTGAAAGTGGTCTTGTCTTGGTCTTCAAGGGCTATAGAAATCTGATTGACCATGAATAACCATCAAAAAAATAATACCATCCTCTGCCTGCAAGTCGGTTTAACATCTGATCCATGAATGGCACAAGAAAATGATCTTTTTGAGCCCAACGGATCAACTTCCTATAGTCCATGCATAGTCTCCAACCGGTGACGGGTCTTAGTGGAATGAGCTTATTGTTAGCATTTGGGACCACGTGATTCCTCCCTTCTTCGGTACACACTGAATTGGGCTCACCCATTTTCTGTCAGAAATAGGGTAAACCGCACCCGCATCCAACCACTTGATGATTTCCTTCTTGACTACCTCTTGCATAGGTGGATTCAACCTACGCTGATGCTCAATGCTCGAAATACAATCTGGCTGTTGCTGGATCTTATGAGTGCAAATACTAGCTGGGATTTCAATAGTGTCTGTAGTGGTCCACCCAATGGCTTTTTTATATCTCTTCAAAATGGAGATCAAAGCCTCCACTTGCCATTCCTCCAAGTCAGTTGCAACAATGACTGTTAAAGTGTTACCGGTTCCCAAAAATACATTCTATAAGTGAGATAGAAGTTTTTTGAAGTCTAATACCAGAGGCTCCTCAATAGATGGATTGAATGGTGGGGTCACACGATTCTTCAGGTCAATATCAATCTTCTTTGGAGCAAAAATGTATGACCCTATACCAGCGAGTGCATTAACTATCTCCGCACCCCCATGGATCTCCTCAGCACCAACATTCATCAAGACTGCTGCTAAGTCATCAAGACTCAGTAACTCCTCCATGGGCATAATTGGAAACTTAGGTTACAAAACATCAATTACTAAGACCACCCTCATGTCATTTGGCTACTTCATGGATCGGCATACATTGAATGTCACCTCCTCATTATTCAATTGGAATTTCAGTTGTCCAGTTTCTATATCTACAAGAGCATGTCCGATGGCGAGGAATGGTCGTAATGGGGACCTCAAAATCAACTTCACAGTCCAGGATGACAAAATTGGCTGGAAATATAAAGGACTCCACCTTCACTAGAACATCGTATAAAATTCCCATCGGATTTTTCACCGTATGATCTGCCATCAAAAGCTGCATTGTAGTCGGTTTGAGGGCTCCAAATCCCAACTGTCTGAATGCTACAAGAGACATCAAGTTAATACTAGCACCCAGATCACATAGCGCCTTAGCAAAATTAAAGGCTCCAATAGTGCACGGTATGGTGAACGCTCCAGGGTGCTCCTTGTTTTGAACAAGAGAACGGGATGCTATTGCACTACAGTGGTGCAAATTATCTGCAAGTTCAAAGCTTACTGTCCTCTTTCTAGTGACAAGGACCTTCATGAATTTAGCATAGCCGGGCATCTGCTCAAGTGCCTCGACTAATGGAATGTTCATAGATAATTGTTTCAACATGGAAATGAACTTGTGATACTTCCCATTTTTGACCTTTTTCTTCAACCGCTGTGGAAAAGGGGGAGGAGGTCTAGGAATAGGTGTGATCTTTTGGGTTGCCTCCTACTCCTTCTCATTGCCAGATCCATGCTCCTTTGCATTACTAGGAGTAGTCTTCACCACTGAATCATCAACCAATGTTCGAACCTCGGAATCAACCATCCAATCATCATCAATCAATATGGGCTCTTTTGTCTCATCAGTCACAACCGGCCTCGGTGGATCAACTGTCGCCTTCCCACTCCTAGTAGTGACCGCCATGCAATGACTGTCATTTTTCATATTTTGCACTGTATTGCTGGGAAGTGTGCCTTTCTACCTCTGGTTCATGGAAACAGACATCTGACTCAGCTGCTTCTCAATCTGCTTAATGGCCACGACATGAGATTCCACCTTTTGATTCGTACCAGAAATATCAGTGCGGAGCTCCTTGAAATGGCCATCTGTTGCCTCCATCTGCTTAAGTACCTTGGACAATATGTCTTCCACCCTTGAACCACTAGACTCTAGCTCACGGTTCCTTGGAGGAACATATAGACCGCTTCTGTCATTCTTGTATTCCTCACGCTTCTTCCAGTCTCCATTGTCTTTATATTGGCCTCAGTTGTAATTATTATCCCTGTAGTAGTTCCGACCTTGGTTCCCCTGACCTTGACGCCAAGAGTCTTGGTTAGACCCTTGGGTGTTGGTCCGGAAACCTACCCTTGATCATTCAGATAGTTTGCTTCCTCTTCAGATTTTGATTAACCTCCATTGTTTCTCAGGGCCTTGCCCTGAGAACCCACAGCATTCACCTTTTTAGCTTTAGCTCCTATAAAATTCTTAGCAAGCAGCCCCATTGTGGACTTTATTTTAGCAATATCCTGATCTCGCTCTTCATTCGTCCTTCTTTGTTCTGCAGACATACCTACCGCATAAGAACCAGCGAAATCTCCGAATCTCTTGTGTGCCATGCGCGGTTGGTTTTAGTGATTCTGTCAAGTAGCTCAGCAACTTCAGCATAAGTGTGGCTCATGAATGATCCGCTAGACACAGTATTAGCCACCGCCTTGGTGTTAGCATTTAAAGATCTATATAAAATTTCCAATGATGTATCTTCTAGGATCCTGTGGTTGGGCACCCTTTTAAGCTTCTTATTGTACCTCAACCATGTCTTGTGAAGTGCCTCTGAATTTAACTGCCTGAAGTTATATATCTAATCTTTCAGTTGCAAGGCTCTAGAAGGTGGGAAAAATCTTTCAAGAAAAGCTCTTTTCAAGTCCCTCCATGTAGTGATAGAATCGTTGGGCAGTTCTACCAACCAAAGCATTTCCTCACTCCCTAATGAAAAGGGAAATAACCTCATCCGTATCGCATCCTAACTCACTCCAAGTTTTTTATATGCTTTGCAGATACCCATTAAATTAGTCAAGTGAGTATGTGCATCATCAGTTGCATGACCCAGAAATATCCCCTTCATATTGAGCAGTTGGATCATAGCACTGGTAATATCAAACTTTGCCCCAGCAGGCAAAGGGGGAGGTACAATAGCTCTAGTGGCACCGGCTTCATCAATATCAGCATCATGATCCTCATCGAAATACCGATGCCTATGTTGATCTGGACCTCTATTCCTTCTAGCTCGCTTTACTTTGGAAGCTAGGTGTTGCTCTTTAGCAACCCTTGCTAACTCTCTGTCTCTTGCTCGAGCTTGTTCCTCAGCCAACATTTTGGTTGTAGCTTGGTCCACTGTCTCTTGCTTTTGTATGTTGGCCATTCTTCTCAGAGTTCGCAGTGTTTGTTCAAGTTCGTGATCGATTTGAACCAGGGATTTTCATTGGCTCATAGTAATGGGCATGCATGAACCTAAGACCTGTTAAGAACACAAACAACAAAAGAAAATAAAAAGGAAATAAGATCCAACAATAAAGCAAACACAATTAACAATAGCCTTAGCAATATTCCCCGACAACGGCGCCAAAATTTGATGTAGCCCAAATTACACCTTGCAATTGAGATATAAAGTGGTTTATGTCAAATATAGAACCCAACAAAGGTTGAGGTCGATCCCACAGGAAATATTGAAAGAACTTGAGTTAATGTGATTAGCTATTACTATCAGATTACTTATTTCCTAGAGGGGAAAGGATTGAAAAATAAAATAATAAACAAGAGTAAATACTATAAATGTTTAAATAAATTTTGGTTGTATTCAATTAACAAATTGACTAGGATTGTGTTCCCCGTGACTTCATAACCATAAGGCTTTTACACTACTAATCTATTCCGGTGTTTAACATGCAATATTAATAAGTTAAGTTCACCTAAATGGTTGGTCCCTTATCTAGATGATTATCACCACACAACTTGGTCCATATACGAGTGTATGCTTAATTAACACTTACCCTTAATATCATATTAGCTATTCCCAGAAAACTTCAAGCTATTAGATGAGGGTTGATAGCCTCAAATCTCCATTGTTAATCCATTTTCCCATTAACTACCTCCTTGATTCGGTTAGTAAGAATAAGGCAAATTCCAACATTTTCAACCGTTAAGAAACAATTAATATGAAGGGAAAAACAATACATGCATTAGACCCCGTTCAAGAATCACTAAGTGTTTAACCTATATGTGTTAATTCATCATGGTTTCCACAACCCTAGTTATGGGTCTTGCTACTAATGCTTTGTATAATCACAATCACAAAATATAGAAGAAATCATAATTGTTACTTACAAAAATTCGTAGAAGAAAACCACGTGAATTGAATAGAACTCCAAAACAGATGAGCAAAACTCGAATGTTGTTTGATTCCCAAAATCAAGAACAAAATTACAAACGTTGTTTCTTGAATTAAAAAGGATCGTTAACAACACTAAATTGGAACGAAAGTTGGTAAAAATAAACTATGTTCGAGAAATAAACCTAAATATTATATTTATAGTTCCAAACAAATCCTATCCTAACTAAAATTGGACTCTAGTTCGGCAGGGGTAACGAACCAAGTAACGACTCGTTGGGTCTGCCAATGAGTCATAGCCAGTGATCTTGAATTGTTCTCAGCAATTTGTCCAATCTTGGTAACGGGTCACCTAACGACTCATTAGGTATGTGCATGAGTCGATATGTCACGCCCCGAGTCTACGCCCCGGGTGTAACACGGTTCTTGAAGCCAGAAGTGACCCCAAGTCAACCCCTGGTCTATTATTCACTAGCATTCTGAGTAAACATGCACAATAGAACTTTGAAATAATATCCTAAAACATTTATGAAACACAAGTCTGAAAACATAATTTTCAAAACATTTGAATAATACTGATAATTCTAAAAGAAAATCACGTTGGTCTGAAAGCCATCTAACTGAGGAGTTGTTGGGACAAGCCCCCAGCTAACTAGAAGTCTAACTGAAACTAATAAATGATTGAAAGAAAGAAATGATGCCCTTGGATGATGAGGACTCACACTTCACTGCTGAGGTGGAGAATCTGAACTACGGCGACTAGCGGTGCTGAGTCTGTGAACCTGAAGCTGTATTATGAAATGATACAACATAAAAGTATGCATCAGTACTTTGAATGTACTGAATATGTGAGAGGAATATATTGATAGATGTAGGTGACTGAACTGGAAAGACATGCAATGACCAACTAATTATCTGAACTGAAATCATCTGAAGTAACTGAGATGTTCAAAATGACCCTGTCTGGTGCTCAAATACATTCCCTAAATCTGAAGGTTCTGAGTTTGAGAGACCATACTGAACTGATATGAACTGAGTTGAACTATCAAAACTGAGACTAAACTGAATTGACTAGTGGGAGAGTCTATAACCGACATTTAACCACATGAGCTAGAGGTGGAGTCCGATGTATAACCCCATCGGTAGGACCCAATATACCTTGCAAAGGTATAAAGGCATGCACTGGGTCATCACAAAAGTCTGGGGCCAAACAGGCCAAGTAATACTGTAACTTACTTTGTCAATGTAGTTCTGGGAACCTGGGTGCGTTGGAATCCTATCCCACTCGGTGCTAAGTCCTACTCCCACAGGAAACCTAAACTGAAATGCTAAGCTGATAGCTTGAAATTGGAGCCCAAGACTTGTCAGGGAAATATAAGTGAAAGTATCCTGAGAGTCTTATCGGACCAGATTTTAAAACTGGGTTCTAGACTGGTCAGAGCTGCTTATCTGGAATCGTCGTAACCGTCTAAGAACAAACTGTAACTAAGCTGGGGTCTTGGGGCTGGTCAGAGCTATATAACTAGAATGTAATGACCGCCTAATGGACCAAATAACTATAATCTATGTCTGATTCTGATAATTGAGAGGCACCACTAACACCTCAGAAAAATACTTTAGTCAAATTGATTAGTTTACAATTTTCTGAATGATTCTGAAGAGATTCTAACTTTCCTAAACTACTAGCATCTAATAGAGAAGTCAACTTATTCCAACAACACGGGAATTTCATAATATGATGAAATTTCAAGAATTTAAAGGGGTTTCATCCAACAAGGGTAAAATCATTCTCATCAAGGGAATAATTTCTCGCATATATATATAAAATAAGGATTTCTAGGATATTCAGCCCAAAACATACTTTGTAAAATAGACGGAATTTAATACACAATAATATTTACTTGAAAAGTTAGGGCTATAAATCATCTTGGAAATAACAACTATTTACTTATGAATTGATGAAAATCATATGAGTAATAAACATGGATAATAACCCAACTGAAATTAATGAGAATCAACATGAAAATCTCAGCATATTCAAAAATCTCAGGGCTAAACTGATTGGGAAATTATGGAAAGATTTTGGGGGACACAAGGGAAGGACAATTCCCTTGTTGAATTTCCACATACCTGACTAATATTCTCCCGGAGAAGAGAACTTGAACTGTTGCAATGGAGGACAACCCTAAGCTTGCTTGAGAGTTTTCTTGAGGAACTCTTCGATAGTTTTGTGAGTGTAAATGTGAGAATGATGGGAGGAACCGCCCAAACCCTCTAATAAATCTGAATTTACATTCAAAATGATGTAGTTTAGATCTTAGGAGAATAGGAAATTATAAATAGCCCTTAGAAATTCGCCAGGAAAAACTTCCAGGTGACCCTAACGGGTTGTGATGGCTGACCACGACTCGTGGTCACTCTCGTCAGGTACATTGCATAGGTTCCTTAGTAGGTCACCACGAGGGACCTAACAAGTCGTGGTCACTGACCACAACTCATGGTCACCATTCGTGGACCACACTACCTCATTGCTAAAGATTTAGTGCTAAGCTGGTAACGAGTCACCTAACAAGTCGTTGCCACTAATGAAGACTCGTTGTGACACTCGTTAGGTGCACTGGCTAAAACTCACTAGGGCTGGTAACGGGGGACATAACGAGTCATTACTAGGGACCACGACTCGTTTCCCCCACCCATCAAGTACACTGATCCACCAATGAAATTTTCAACCCAGGCCTGACCTCGAGTGACTCAACGGGTCGTGGTCAGTGACCACGACTCGTAAAGTCTCTCATTGGGTGCACTGCCTCTCATTAGAAAAACTTACTCCTTCTTTTCATTACTGACCTAATGAGTCGTGAGGTCACTTAACGACTCGTTAGGTGGGTCATCCTGAAGCTTTTCTGCAGCTTTTTCAGATTTCCTGATTTAAGTCTCGGAATTTGATTTGAGTTGCCGGGGCATTACACGTTAGGTCCCTCGTTGCCTTGGCTCACCAAATCCTCTAGTGCACTTAACGGATACCCACATTTCCTGATGATGAGTTGTCACTTCACCTGATGACTTGTTATGTCACTCATTGCCTTCACTGGGCACTTCTTCAGAATTTCTCCTTCCAGTCTCCATGGCTGTCATAACGACTCGTTACCAGATGTAATGAGTCATGCCTTTAACTCGTTAGGTACACTTGATCTTCTTCATCAAGCTCAATTTCTTCCCACGACTCCAGGAATAAGTCATTCATTGGGACGACGACTCGTCGCTTGGGTATCATCCTACCGTTTTGTCCATTTTTTCCTTACTTTGCCTATTTCCCATTCCGAAACTATTGTCCTACAACATTTAACACCAATGCATCATATCTACATAAACATACCTGGAATGTGCATAGTTTCTTGGTTTTAAGCGTCGAATGTGACGTAAAATCACGGCATATCAGGCTGTAGTTTAATTTCAGTTATACACCTCTTTATGTGGTTTCAAACATTGGAGTTAACTGGAGCTTGTCCCAGCAACTCATCAGTTCATGTTAGAAGGATTTCATATAGTGTTATAGATCAGTGTGTGATCAGATATTGAAATTTATTCAGTAGCAAGTATTTCTTTTATCAACTTCCACTCTTTTCTTTTATGATTATTCTTAGCCTATCAGTTTTTAGAAGAATATGCTCTACCAAGGTTTGCTTGGGGTCACTTGTGATTCTATGTACCGTGTCACATCCAAGGTATGGACTCGGGTCATGACAAGCCTGACCATCTATCTACGGGTGAAAAGCTGTGCTAAGTTTTCCATATGTACCAAGTCCCTTTTGAAATGATCTCCAAAACATAAAGGTGTACCCCTATTTGAGATGATGGAAAAAGGAACTCCATGCAACCTAACCAACTCCCTAATGTACAATCTAGCATAATCCACAGCTAAATCGATAGTTTTGACATGTAGGAAATGGGTTGATTTGGTCGACCTATCCACAATCACTCGTATGGAGTCATACTATTAGCATGTATGAGGCAACCATGTAATGAATTCCATATTAATCTCTTCCCACTTTCAAGTAGGAATGTTGATGCCTTTAAGCATACCTCCAGGTCCCTAATGCTCAACCTTCACTTGTTGGCAATTCAGACACTTAGCCACAAACTCCGCTGTGCTTTTTCATGTCATTCCACCAATAGACTTCCCGTAGGTCATGATACATCTTGGTGGCACTTGTATTGATAGAGTGGCAAGAGCCATGAGCCTCGCTCAACATCCATTTTCTCAATTCATTTATAGTCGGAACACACAATCAACCCTGAAGTCGAAGTACACCATCTCCCCCTTGGGAGAAAACCTCCACTTTCTGAGTTTGAACAGATTCCTATAGCTTCACTAGGATAAGATCTTCATCTTGCCTTGCTTTAACCTCCGTCACCAATGAAGATTCTGACCCATTTTGGAATAATAACACCACCATCCATCGAATCTATAAGGCGAACCCCTAAATGAGAAAGCCAATGGACATCCTTCACCAACTCCTTTCTCCTATTTTCGACATGAGATACACTCTCCATGGATAGTCTACTAAGAGCATTCTCCACTACATTGGCCTTGCCCGAATGATAAAAGACAATCATGTTATAGTACTTGAGAAGCTCTAGCCACCTCATTGACCGCAAATTTAGGTCCTTCTGAGTAACATGTACTGAAGGCTCTTGTGGTGCATTAACACATCCACATGCACTCCATACAAATAGTGCCTCCAAATCTTCAAAGAAAACACCACAACTGCCAACTCTAGGTCATGTATTGGATAATTCTTATCATGAGTCTTAAACTGTATAGTGGCATACGCAATTACCTTACCATTCAGCATCAACACACAACCAAGACCAACTCTAGAAGAATCACAATATACAACAAAGCCATTTGTGCCCTCCGGTAGAGTCAGTACTGGGGCTAAAGTGAGTCGAGTCATTAACTCCTGAAAACTCTTCTCACAAGTATCAGACCATTGGAATTTGACCTTCTTCTGGGTCAAGATAGTCAACGGTGACACAATGAATGAAAATCCCTCTATGAACCTCCTGTAGTAGCTAGCTAAGCCTAAAAAGCTCCTAATATCTATACGATTGACAAGTCTAGGTCAATTCTTCATCGCCTCTATCTTTTGAGAGTCCACCTAAACACCTTCACTAGGTACCACATGACCCAAGAATACTACTGAATTTAGCCAAAACTCACACTTGATGAATTTGGAAAACAGTTAGCGATCCTTAAGAGTCTGCAACACAATCCTCAAATGAGCGGCATGCTCCTCCTCATTCCTAAAGTATATGAGAATATCATCTATGAAGACAATGATGAACATATTCTAATACTTCTTGAACACCCTTTTCATCAAGTCCATAAAAGTTGCAGGTGCATTCATTAGTCCAAAAGATATAACTACGAACTCATACTTACCATACCGAGTCCTGAAGGCTTTCTTAGGAATGTAACTCTCCCTAACTCTGAGCTGATGATGGCTTGATGTAAGGTCTATATTTGAAAATCACTTAGCACCGTGAAGTTGGTCAAATAGGTCATCAATCCTAGGGAGGGGATACTTATTCTTGATTGTAACATTGTTAAAAACTACTAATAATCAATGCACATCCTAAGGAAACCATCCTTCTTCCGAACAAAAAGAACTGGAACACCCCATGGGAACTAAACTACGTTTGATTTTATTCTTGCTATGAAATAATACGTAGGTTGTCCTACTATGAGGCTCGATCTCTCACACAAACAAAATAAATCATTATCCCTAAAAAATAAAACTGGGGCATTTTTATTTTTTTAGAAATTTCATTTTTTTTAAATCATAAAGAGTTCAAAAGTTCCTCTGTCTCAAAAATTGAAGTCTATTTTCTTCTTCCTGATTTCACAGAATACGACATCCCCTAGTTGCCTTCATAAAAAGGCTATTCTCTTTTTCTTGGATTCAAAGGATACGACATCCCCTGGTTGCATCTTAGGGGACAAAACCCTATTTTATTTTTATTAGCTTCGCAGGGTAGGAAATCCCCTGGTTGCATTTTAAGGAACAAAAATCCCATTCTCTTTTTTGGCTCCACAGGGTACAGCATCCCCTGGTTGCATTTTAGGGAACAGAAACCCCTATTCTTTTTTTATGGCTTCACAAGGTACGACATTCCCTGGTTGCATTTTAGGAAACAAAAACCCTATCTTCTTTTTCATGGCTTCGCAAGGTATGACATCCCCTAGTTGCATTTTAGGGGAAAAATCCCTATTCTTTTTTATGGCTTTACAGGATACAACATTCCCTAGTTATATTTTAGAGAACAAAAACTCTATCTTCTTTTTTATGTCTTTATAGAATACGATATCCCCTGGTTGCATTTTAGAAAATAAAAAACCCTATATTCTTTCTTTTCATGGCTTCACAGGATACGACATCACCTGGTTTCATTTTAGGGAACAAAAACCCCCATCTTCTTTTCATGGATTCACAAGGTATGAAATGTCCTTATTGCATTTTAGGAAACCAAAATCCCTATTTTCTTTCTTTTCATGTCACAAGGTACGACATTCCCTGGTTACAATTTAGGAAATAAAAACTCCTATCTTCTTTTCATAGCTTCACGGGGTATGACATTTCCTGGTTGCATTTTAGGGAACAAAAATCCCTTTTTTTTGCTTCATAAGGTACGACATTCCTTGGTTGCATTTTAGAGAACAAGAACTCTATCCTCTTTTTCTGGATTCACAGGGCACAACATCCCCTGGTAGCATTAAAAAAATAAAAAAGAATTATTATTTTATTCTTCATGGCTTCATAGGATATCACATCCCCTGGTTGCATTTTAAGGAACAAAGACCTCATATTTATTTTATTTTTCATATCTCGTTTAAATGGTTTTCATTTTATTCTGTTCTATTAGAGAAGCTAGTTTATAATTTTACTAATAACTCATAATTTTTCTATTGCAAACTGGGGAAGAAAAAATTTATTCATTTTTGTTTGTCTTTGGTGACTTGCAGGTTTATTTGAACAACTCAGATTCAGTGCTCAAAAATATTCAATCTCAAAGACAGTTAGAGTTAACTTTGATACAACGCATGCAGTGACCTAGCATCTCAAGATTCATCTTTTCAGCTTAAGTCTAATTAAGAAACAAGCATCCAGGAATATCCAATGAATTATCATTTGGAAGAACATCAACGATTCAATCTAAGTGGAAAGTTCAAGTCTCAAATCCTAATTTGAAGATTAAATTTTGAGATCAAGGTACCACCAGAAGAACATGTGGTGATAACTGAAGATCCAAAATGAAGACCTGAAAGAAGAGAGATAAAGACAAGTTGAGTAGATAGGATCTTGTATTTTTCATTTTTGATATAATAACAGGAGCCACAGACTGGAACCTCGACGGGACCTCACCGACTCTTCTCATCCTAATTTCATCCATCCATCCACTTCAACTGCACATGACCTGATTCTCTTATTACCCGAGATATGTAGGCTGCCCAAAGCTAGGGCTTGGTCGCACCTCTTTAATTTTTAATTTTTTTAATGATTTATTGTTTTCTTCTTTTTTTCTGTACTTTTTATATATAGTTTGGTCAAAAATCAATCACGTTAC
>JACEIK010003131.1:64468-77950 GCA_018107945.1 Datura stramonium | reverse complement strand
GGTCATTTTCCCTCATCGTCAGCCTCTGCATCACCTACACACTGCCACTAGCCTCACCTAGCCTAGAAAAATCATCTCCCAGACCCTCAAAGAGGTCATCAATAGGACCCCGAACTGAGGAAGGAGCAGCCACTGCAGCATCCAGGGTGCTCATATCCGGCACTTCTGTTTAAGTCTGATTTTTCCACTCTTTCACCTCATTCTGGAGGGAGGTGACAGCCCCTTCAACCGCATTCACCCTCTTACATAGCATGGTGACATTCTCATATAAATACTTGAGATCCTTTTTGATTGTTTGGGCAATGATTATTGGGAGGCTCTTAGCCAATAACTGGAGTTGGCTCTCGTGAGAGTTGGTCATCTCAACAAGTCTGTGGAGACCACTTGGTTGAGAGGATTGTAGAGGGGGAGATGCTCCACGCTGAGGCATGTCGCCTGAAGCTTGGCCTGACA
This sequence comes from Datura stramonium, assembly GCA_018107945.1. Lineage (NCBI taxonomy): Eukaryota > Viridiplantae > Streptophyta > Magnoliopsida > Solanales > Solanaceae > Datura > Datura stramonium. The sequence continues at coordinate 77,497 of JACEIK010003131.1, read as the reverse complement.
TTTCTGGCTCGGGCACATTCAACTTTGGGGCCTGTGGTGATTGGTCCGATCCATGGGAAAGAGATCCTCCATTAACTCCAAAGGCTTGCATTCTTTTTCTTTTTATTGTCGGTGCCTCTGCATCTCTCTTCCTATCGATGGCTATCACTCCTAGAGCAGCGGAAGGGGTTTCATCAGGGAATAGAGGCACTCCAGCTTGTGAGCAAAGCTAGGATATGAGGACAGAGTAAGGCATTGAAGTGCTAGACTGTCGAGCCTTTCTCTTCATTTGTTGAGCAATAATTTCCCCGAAGTTAATGGGGACTCCAGTCATGATGTAGGAAATAAGAATAGCAGTTTCTAAGATAACCCTTTGCTTATTTATGGAGGGATGAAAGGCCACAAATAAAATCCAGCCACAGCTTGGCCTCGAACATCAAATCATGGCGAGAGATTTTACCACCCATGGAGGCCCAAAGAGGAGTGTCAACAGCAATGATTCAGGCTAATTAAGCAAATTGATCCTTCATATCAGCTACCCAGGCCATGTACTCCATATCAGATTCAATTTCATCTTCCCAAAACAAGGAGTTAATAGTCGTTGGGGTAATATCAATTTCCACCCCCCTTAGCATCACTGGCGATAGGCATGGGCAGTCATCGACCTTTCCCTTGTGCTGCATGCTATCTTGTCTGGCCTGATATGAGGCATAGAATTTTGTCACCAAGCTGGGGTAGTAAGGTGAGGGAGGATTGGAAAATGCATGCAATTGTCGTTTTTTGAATTGGGCAGTGATGTTGGGAAGATCACCCCTCAATCCCGCCAAATCAAATCGTTTCTCCACTGTGATGGATCGGCCTTGATAGATGACATAATGCTCTTGCATGTTTGGGACGCAAAATATGATTGCTTCCTCAGTGTTGGCACGTGGTGGAGCGGCCTTTTCTTTGCCCTTGCTCTTTCTATAAGATGAGCCAGGGGCCTATCCCTCACCTTTATTCCTAGATGAAGACATGGTTTTTCTGCAAGTATGATGTTAGTGACAGCTATTTGAAAAATAAAATAAAATAACAAAAACTATTCTAAGGGTAAATTGAGAAACAAGGGTAAGCAAACATCATATAAAGAACCACCAGCATTGGCAAAGCACTGGCAAGTCGCAGGAGCAATCCCCTGACCGCCGCTTGCTCGCTGATGCGGAACAGAAAACTAGCCAACTAAAGAGAGTACCGGTGATTGGGTGGCGAGTCTCCAGTCCTGATTCGTGAACTGTCATTGTAACGCGGGATCAACTCAGTGGCTTGAAGCCATTTTGAATAGTAGACCGGTGTTCCATCAGTGATTCGCCGAACCCGACCAGTGAAGCGCCAGACCCCATCATCCCCAAATCAAATTTAAACAAATCAAAGGCGCCCATTAACAAACACCCACACATAGCATGATAGAATTAACACCACTATATTTGAACAACATCCCATGATGGTTTTCCCTTAAGAATGGCGTTACCCGGTCTATCATCGGGATAAATGTTACATTTCATTCCAATTGGGTTACTCAGACTTCACCCATTTAAAAATCCACACAAAGAGAATACATATTCCCCATTCCTTTCAACAAATAAAGCATATTCATGAATTTAATAGGAAAGGGAAGCAAAGTATTAAGACTAAAAGAATTAAGAACCATTGAGAAAATCATGACAAGGGCAAGAAAGCTTTTACCACAATATCAAAATGCTTGACCACCTGATCTTGAAAAGCTAGATAACTCTCAACAGTGGCACTTCAGGGGATGTGTAGTAGAGAAAGGAAATGTGAGTGTAGTGAGTGTGTTAGTGATAAGGAGGGAGATGGTTTTATAGGTGAGAGGTGGAAGATTGATAGATTGAGGGAAAGGTGGAGAGTTAATGTGCTGGTGTGTTGGTGGAAACTGGGAGGGTGTAAAGGTGGGAAAGTGGAAAGGTGAAAAAGAGGGAAATATGGGGAAGTGGGAATGTTGGGTAGTGGAGAGACAAAAAGGGAATGAAAAAATGGTGAAAAGAAGGAATTAAGGGAATATTTAGCATAATAGGGCGGCTTAGCTGGTATTGGGGATTCGGTGGGTCCACTCTTAATTTCTATTTTGAGACAAAATACATACCTCGACCGGTGCTACATCAGCGGTTCGCCGAATTACACCGGCGCTCCGCCGCTTTACCTTTCCTTTGTTGGGTATTTGTGCCCAGTTCTCTATTTCTCAGTAGGTAACCCACCGGTGATTCACGAATCGGATCGGCGATCCACTGGTAACCCGGCGCTTAGGCGCTAAAGCTTTAGGTACTCTGTGTTACATCAGCAACCCTCGGCGGTCCATGGTTTTACATCAGCATTTCATCGATGGGTCTTCTGTTCTATTGATCCAAGCCCCATCCTTCTATTTGCACTCATCTTGAAACAGCGGTTTTCGCTTCTGGATCGATGAATCGTCGGTTCAGCATTGTTCCTCTCTTATGTGGTTTTTTTCTTCGTTTTTTCCTCACTTCATAGCTCCTACACAAACAAAAACAACAAATACATAAAAACAATCCACTAAACACTTGGGTTGCCTCCCAAGAAGTGCCTTAGTTAACGTCGTGGCACGACGTAGATCTCATTCAACACCTCTGTTTTGATGAATAATCCTCCGACTCCGTCTCCTTCATATCTAGTACCTTGTCCTCCTCCTCATTTTGAAACACTCCTATTACCTTGCATTCAGGGGGTGTTTCAGCTAATGGACACACCTTTAAGGTGACTTCCTCACTTCCAACTCTGAATTTTAGCTCCCCAAGCTCCACGTCCACCACAGCTCTCCCCGTAGCTAGCAACGGTCTTCCCAAAATAATGGGTACCTCCACATCCATTTGGCAATCAAGGATAACGAAATATGCAGGTAGGATGAACTTAACCACCCTTACCAACACATCTTTTAACACCCCCACCGATTTTTTATGGACCTATCCGCCATGAGCAACCTCATCGACGTAGGCTATGTGCTCCCGAGTTCCAACTTCTTGAAAATGAGCAGGGGCATTAAATTTATGTTGGCACCAAGATCGCATAGAGCTTTTTTAAACACACATATCCCAATTATACAGGGGATTGTGAAAGCTCACGGGTCTTCCCGTTTTGGGGCAAGGTTACTCATCATCATTGCACTACAATGGTGCATTTTCTCCCCACTACTTGCATCAACCACCTTTTTCTTCTTAAGTAATTCTTTTATAATTCGCATATCCTGGAATTTGGAGAAGAGCATCCACTAATGGTATATTGATGGAAAACTTGCTAAACATGTCATCCTTGTAGGCATGAACTGTGGTCCATACAGAACTCGGGAGATGGTCTGCTCTGATATGTCTACCTCTAGTCCTCGGACTAAAACACTCTCCTGTCGGAGATGGTTTTTTATTTTTTTCCCCTCCTTAGCCTTTTGCTCCATGATGGCCAAATAGTTGTCATAGAAATCCCGGACCAATTCTGCGGTATACTGAGCTGGAGTCTTGGTCATCCACTCAAAGCCATAGAAGATAAATATTCGCTTCATCTCCTCAACTTCATATAGTGAGTTTGTGAGGATCTGTGGTTCTTCATGGATGCTCCACCTTGGATTGTTTTTGGTGGAGAGAGAAATGCTTTGCTCATAAATTTCTCTAGCTCCTGGCACTCTCCACCGGACTATGCAGTTCTCTCTAGATGGAGTCTGCTCTTGCTCAGCATTAGGATCCTCCTCCTCTGAGTCATCACTACCACTTGCCTCGTCGGATTGGGTCTCCTCAGACCCTTCTTCTATGTTTGAGTCATTTCCCAACTCCTAGTTACCTTCTCTAGCTCCCTCCTCAGACTGGGGAGCATGGGCAGATGTGGCAGTAGCTGCTTCGGCTTGTTCTTTTGCTTTTGCCTTAGTGGTTCTAGTTCCGTCAGTGTCTGAAGTATCTACCTAGTACTCCTCAACCGAACCACTAGGGGAGTTGCTTGCTTGCTCAGCCTCATACTCAAATCTTTCATCATGTAGTGTTCTCCGGGCAGTTTCTTTGGATGCTTTGCGCTTCATTGTCATTGTTCCTGTAGAGAAGAGAATTAGAATTCCATATCTGAGAAAGAAAAACTAGAAAAGAAGTTTTCATATTCTCAACACGGGTCGACAGTACGGGTCGTACCATGGAGGTATGACTCATATGAAGTCCCAGGAACTTTGTATGCACTTTAAGACTCACAAGTACGACTCGTACCATGAAGGTATGACCCGTACCTTGAGTCGTCTGAGAATGCCCCTATACTACCATTTTCTATGTATTTTTCCACGACTGGTGGGACGACCCGAAAGTCGATTCCACGAGTCGTAGGAAGGACTCTTCCGCCCCATCTATCTTAGCCCTGTTCAGGTCTTGGGTACGAATGCATAGTACAACTCGTAGTGACAAACCACGAACCATACTATGTTTCGTACCACTTCCTTTATTTATTCGATTTTGTCCAGTTTTGCAGAGCTTTTTTTTCACGATTTGGGTACTCAGATTTCCCTAGGTATGGTATGTCATTCAATAGATTTAACACTACTCATCCCTCCCCTTTTTAATCACTACCTATAACTCAAGTTTGAATGCTTCAATTCACAAGTTCATCCCAAAAAAATATAATGTTTTCCCAGTCACACATAGTTCGCTAACACCCTTGATCATTGTCTCCTTCAAATTTTTCAAGAAAACACAAAGACTCGCAGGGGTTTGACAGTCATGATTTCAAGAAAATAAGTTTTTCGATATTCAATACAATACACTTACTTGTTGCTTCTTTCTTCGACTGGTAATCAAGAATGTGAGTTGAGATGCACTTAATTTGAGCAAGAAATTGCTCATAGGTTCTTTTTTCTTGAGTTACGGGTGTGAAGGATTCATAGGTTTAGCTCGTACCTGGTTTTGTTTGCATGGGAAAATGGTTGTCTTAGGTCTGGGGTTTTAAAGTAGGAGAAGGGAAGATTTGAAAATCTGGGTCGATTCCAGTAAAATTTAAAGATTTTTACCCGTCACAACTCGTACCATGAGTCGTAGGAAGCCCTTACAACTCGTCCCTTGGACCCATAAGTCAGGAGTTTTGAAAAAATTATGTGAGGACGGTCTGTATGATGACTCGTGGGTCTTTGATTTTGAAATACATCTCTGAACCTCTCCACGCCTCCTGCTGCGGCTCATAGGATGTTGTCATGAGTCGTACTGAGAGCTGTAGTAGTTGCTCCTTCAGCAGTTTTTCTACCTCCTGTTTTTGTTTTCCCTGCACATTGAGCACACATTAGTTCAATCACTTGGGTTGCCTCCAAAGAAGCACCTGATTTAACGTCGCGGCACGACATAGGTGGCCCGGTTACTCAGACATCACCAATCCACCACTAGGGTTGCCTCTCAAGAAGTGCCTAATTTAATGTCGCGGTATGATGCAAGTCTCTTGACTACTCATAATTCGTCAAGTGACTCGGATTCATCATCTAGTACTGAGATTACACTGAATTCCTTCAGTTGCTGCATTGACCGACAGAAGTTTAAGGTGACCTCTTCTTTGTTAAGTTTGAACTTCAATTGGCCCGCCTCCACATCTACCAAAGCCCTCCCATCGCAAGTAATGGTCGCCCCAGAATGATGGGGACCTCATAATCAACCTCGCAATCCAGAATCACGAAGTCTATTGGGAATATGAATGTGTCCACCTTAACCAGTACATCGAACAGGATCCTCACTGGCTTCTTCACAGTCCTGTCGGCCATCAGTAGCCACATAGTGGTCGGTGTGGGGGCTCCTAAGCCCAATTTCTTAAATACTTCCAAGGGCATCAGGTTTATGCTTGCTCCCAGATCACAAAGTTCCCTTGCGAACTCGACATTGCTAATGGTGCACGGTATAGTGAAAGCACCTGGGTTTTCCTTCTTTTGAGCCAGGACCCGTGTAGCTATGGCACTACAGTGATGTACATTGTCTACCGGCTCATAGCTTATGGACCTCTTCTTTGTCACTAAGTCCTTCATAAACTTAGCATATCCAGGCATTTGTTCCAATGTCTCAACCAATGGTATGTTCACAGATAGTTGCTTAAGCATTAAAAGGAATTTATGGAACTTACCATTTTCCGCCTTTTTCTTCATTCTTTGAGGGAACAGTAGCGGTGGTCCCCGGATAGCTTGGTATAATTGAGTTGCTCCTTGATCAATGTCACGTTCTTTCTCACCTATCGGGGCCTATGGCAACTCAACATTCTCCATCTCAGCACTCTTCTCTTTCTCCTCAATCATGCTCTCTTTCTTCCTCTCAACTACAACCGGAAAAGGAGGGTCAACTGTGGTTTTACCACTCCCTAGTCATCACTTCCATGCAGTGGCCATCATTCTTTGGGTTCTAGATGGTGTTGCTAGGAAGTGTACCCTTTTTTCTAGGGTTCAGTGATGCTGACAGTTGCCCAAGTCGCTTCTCAAACTGCTTGATGGCGGTTGCATGAGATTCCACTCTCTGACCCATACTTGATATGTCACCACGGATCTCTTTCAGTTGCTCATCAATGGACCTTACCTTTTTCAGCATCTTGGCCATCATGCTCTCTAACTTTGATTTCCCATCCTCCCCCTCTCGTGCATTGGGAGGCACATAAACTCCAGCCCGGTCATTGTGGTAGCCATCATTTCTTCTCCATTCTCCGTCGCGCTCATGACTGCAGCTCCTATCTCTGTACTAGTTTCAATTGTAGTTTTCTCTGTATTGGTTCTGACCTTGGTTTCCGAAACCTTGGTGCCAATTTTCTTGTCCATACGCTTGGGTGTTGGCTCAAAACCCGCCACTTGGCTATCCAGGAAATTTGTCTCTTCCTCGGAATCAGAGTGATCTGCTCCCGGATCCATTCCTTGTGTCCACACTGCATTCACCTTTTTGTCTCCTGCTCCCATGATTTTCTTTGTAAGCAAATCCAATGACGTGTGCATGTGAGCCAACTCCTGATCGCGTTCTTCTTTCTTCCTACGTTGGTCTGCAGTTAAACCAACAGCATATGTACCGACCACAGCATCTGCCTCCCTAGTATGCCATGCCTTGTTTGTCTTAGTCACCCTGTTAAGGATGGTAGCAGCTTGCTCCCAGGTGTGACTCATCAATGCTCCTCCTGCCACCATGTCTGCAACAGCTTTTGTGATATTATTCAAAGACCTATAAAAAATTTCCAAAAAACTGTCATTTGGGATCTTATGCTTCGGGCACTTTGTCAATTCCTTTTTGAACCTCAGCCAGGTTTCATGAAGTGCCTCGGTTTTGAGTTGTCAGAAATTATAGATCTCATCCTTTATCTGCAACATTCTGGAGGGAGGAAAGAATCTCTCCAAGAAGGCTTGCTTGAGTTCCCTCTAGTTGATTATGGAATCATTGGGCAACTCCAATAACCATAAAGTGGCTTCCCCTGATAGAGAGAAGGGGAAAAGTCTGAGTGAACCTCAAAGCCATGCCAGCCTGGAGTTAATTCTTTCTATGGACAGCCTTTTTTTAAGACCTAATCTAGGCATTAGCCATTTAAAAAGATGGATTTAGATTTCGGAGGTAGATCAAAAACCTCAGCGAAGGTCACCGAACATGAACAAGATACAAAAGATGTTAGACAGCGGACCACTTAAACTACTTAGTTAGAGATTGTTTGCTATTGCATATGCCTCAGTAGAGAAGTAAAGTTCTTCTCTCCTCTCTTTCACTCTCGGATCTAATTCTCTACTTAGTGACTCTATCTCTCTTTCTTTTGAAGCTCGTGCAAAGTGGTAAATATCTGAAGGCTTCGCACCGACGCTAGTTGAACCTTCTTCGGTCTCTTTCAGTGGCAGACTTGCCTTTTTTATTAGTATTGAATTCATGTCATTGTCGCTCATCATCCTTGTTAGAAAAGGAATAAGATGTAATTGATTCATTCATGCCAACGAGAAGGGGGGCTTCACCTGATCACTCTGAATCCGCTGATCAGGAAGAGAGAAAGGAAGGGGTTTTTTCTTTAGATAAAGAGAAGCTCATTCCTGGCCTCTTTGGGAGTAGCTAATCTGAATTCGTAACCCACCATATTTGGGCAGGATTCGTCAGATCTTTCCCAGGCAAAGGAGCGATCGGCACTCGCTCGCAAGTTTTAAGAAGTGGTAAGCACAAGGACAAGTTGATTCAGAAAGGGGAAGAGGAGTAGCCTAGCCTGGTTCTTGTTTGTTTTCCTTAGAGGTATAGTATGGCACATGGGAAATCACAATCAGAGAGAAGTAAAGATACGATAGATCCGCAGGAAATTGCGAAGTACATGAATTCTCTATCTCTTTCCTTAGCTGAGAGAGAGGGAGCGCACTCTCGACATGCGGGCATATCTTGTTGAATCAGTCTTTTTTGCCACATCACATATAAGGGGAATCGAACCCCCTCTACTACTGGCGGGCAGATGTATAATGTACTACTTCAATCCAGCAACTTCTTAGGAGTAGGTTTTGGCTTGGGAAAAACCTGTGAATGAGCGAGAGTATACGAATATTTTTGTTAGAAGGTTTCCCTTATAGTATTTTCTGTTAAAATGAATGCGGATGGATGTCTGCTTTCTTTGAGAATTTGGATTGTACAACCAAGAATGTGGCTGAATTCTGGGCCATCTACCGTGGCCTTATGTTGGCATGGGATTTGGGTTAGAGGCAGGTCATTCTTGAAACAGATTTTGGATATTGTTTGCATGTTATGATTCATTTGATTTCCTCTAATCACCCTCAAGCACAACTAATCCAAGCTTGCAGGAATCTTGTTCAAAGGGATTGGCAGTACTTTTGTAAGCATACTCATAGAGAAGAGAGGGTAAGATCGCGGCCGACAGGTTGGCATCTGAAGCTCAGAAGTAGCCGTTGGGTTATCAATAGCTTTTGACTTGTCTGCCTGGACATAAGATACCTAAAAAAGAAGAAAGAAAAGGAAAACGTTATTGTAAATGGCACGAGAAATGGACTCACTCTACAAATAATTATGTAAATTTCAATAATCTTATTCAAGATTACTTGGACAAAGGTTTGTTAGGAATAGCAGACCGACCAATGGGAATCATGACATCACCGTTTGCGGGAGCAGTAGAGATCAATATTATGTCTGCTGACTTAAGGAAGTTTTCTGACCCACAGAAAGAGTTGGAGGTGGTTGTGCACATCCCATCCCACAAGAGTCAAGCCAAGAAAGCATGGCAAGTCATTCTCCAAGGCCATTACCAACAACAGGATTATGTTCGAGATGTCAACTTTCAATCTCGATGAATCAAGGAGAAAAGCATCTACCCTTCTGAAAAAGGATGGAATGGAGACCTATGGTAAGAGAGACTTTAGCACAAGAGCGGAGGATGACGATTGATTCAATTGCCCTCTCCACTCAATTGATTAAATATAGTTGCATTAAGCAGCATAAGTGCTAACCTGATCTAAGGAAAGAGGGGGAACGTGAAAGAAAGTCTATTTCGGGGCCTCAAGCGTCTGTAGACCTATCAGCTATGAAGTACGCATAAGCGAGAATGGGCAAAAAGGATAGTTATAAGGCATCTAGAGGACCTATTTTAGGCTGGTCATAACCAGAACTCTTAGGTTAGTGGGACGAGACTAATTCATTGACCCATACCATGGCCTGAGACTGTTGGGAGGGGGCTTGGCACACCGGGAAGGATCTTCTTAAAAAACATACTATGGCTTAGCATGCTAGGAGTGGGGGTCAAATCATTCTATAAAGATTGGAGGGAATAATTATTTTCGCTCTTCGCCAAAGTTGTAGATAAGAGAAGGTCTTAGCACACGGAAAACAAGCTAGCCAAGATTGGTAAGTCTAGAACAGAATCCAGAGGGCATGGTTTGCTAAATTTAGTCAAGTTCTTTATGCATATGGGCTGAAGCAAACTAAGGTTGATCATTCAGTATTTATTCATCATATCCAAAGTGTATCTCTAATCCTTGTTGTCTATGTTGATGATATTGTGATTACAGGTAGTGAGAGGACAGGAATTGTTGACCTGAAATAGTATTTTAGTAGACACTTTTTTACCAAGGATCTTGGAAAGTTTGGATACTTGTTGGGTTTTGAAGTAGCAAGATCAAAGGTGGGAATATCACTTTATCAAAGGAAGTATGTTACATACTTTTTAGAGCAGACTGGATTGTTGGGAGCAATGTGGATACTCCTATGGATCCGACTTTGAAATTCAGTAAGGATGATGGCCTGCTCTTTAAAAATCCAGAGAGGTATAGATGTTTGGTTGGAAAGTTTATCTATTTGACTGTAACCCGACCATATCTAACCCTTGCTCTTAGAGTAGTTAGTCAATTCATGCAGAATCCAAGACAAGATCACTGGGAGGCTTTTTGTCCTATCTTGAGGTATCTCAAGAAAATTCCAGGAAAAGGATTGTTCTTTAAAAGAAAAGATCCAATTCTTTCACACGGAAGGAGATAGATCTCTCTTATTGGCTTAGTATTTCGAGTTGAAGGTACGTCATTAGGCTCATTCTACTCTCATTCCTAGTCAATGTCAAATTCTTCCTAAAAAAAGAGGGCATTCACAAGCTATACTGCGTGGGTATGAATATATTGACTTCTGATTCAATTGTTCAAGGAGCAGGGGGTTTAGGTTTTTTTTTGGTGAAAAGGTCTTAGGCATCTTTCAATGAGAAGGAAATAGTCTATGTCGGGAATCGGCTTCTCACCCTAGCTAAAGAAAGTGAGGCAACACTATTCGTTTGAAGTAAAGTGTCACTTTCTTTCGCAAGCCCTTTTTGCTTAAAGCTCTCTTCCCGTGTCGATGAGGGACTATTCCTACTACGTGCTAACTAGAAATATCATAAGAGAAGATGCCATCAAATCGGCTCTTAGAGATTGAAGAGAGCTCCTGACTCGAGAGTAAAAATCTGTAGTTGTTCTGTTAAAGTTTCGGTAGGTGTAGGAGTTTCTGCTTTCAAGAATTAGCCCAGACTCATAAAGGATAAAGACAAAAGGCTAGATTTCACTCTTTCAAGATCAAATTTCTAATTTAGAGTCTCATACCCAGGCACAAAATCCACTTGCCAATTGATCCGAGTTTGAATTGGGGAATGAACGATCTAAGGAGGTAGCTCCAGGAAGGTAGTTATTTGACCCAGTTCAGTGACACCGGGGCTTAGCTCTTTGAAGCATATGTTTAAGGAAGTTTCAAAATGCTTACTCTAAAGAGTAAGGAAGAAAAGATGTTTTTATTTAAGCGGAATCAGAGCTCTTGGGTAAGAAGGCAGGAAGAAGTTCACACCAGGATTGAAGAAGCTGGTTTAATAGAACCAGGGTCAGTGAAAGACGATGGAAAAGGCTGCTTGTAAGTGTAATCCTCTATCCTTTCTCTTTCTATCATCATAGAATAAATCTCATAGCCTAGCTACGTAGCAAGCTCAGAGCCTTTTGATGGAGGAAGAACCGGCTATGGAATCTGCTGCTCTAGTTGTTGTTCTGTTACCCGGTCTTGGTGGTATAGTTATAGGAGGTTTCGTATCTTTATACTCTTTTTTTGAGATGATAATCATAGACTTTTTTATTGCCCAAGCAAGGGAATCCATTTGCCTTCGACCTGACTTTCTGAAATGGGATTTCGAGAAGGTGGAGTTCAATAACCCAGTTCAATGACTGAGGAGAGGTTGAGAAGAAGACAATGAATGCAATGGTCCGAAAGTCGCTTTAGAAGATCAAATGAGTCTTAGTGAAGCTAGTCCATTAATTAGATAGATCACCTATGCGTACGTTATCTATAATAAGAAAAAACCTGGCTCCAAGTAGCAAAACGGAGTAGCAAAGGGGAAATTTGTTATGAGAGAAGACCAGGATTCCCTTGGTCCTTCTAAGGACTAGCAGCATACCTGGATTTACCGTCCATCCAGAGAATACCAGTCATCCAGCTTAGAAACCATTGAACTAGCTGCCGGAGAAGGGGAATTTCAACTAAGAAAGAAGAAGAATAAGAAGAATTGCTTAAGGTAGTCGCTTCTTTTTTTTGTTATTCCGCTTTGCGAGCAGAGCGAATGAACATAAGCCAAACCGAATATGAGAAGGAATATGATATCGTTGTCTGATCTTTATCATTGAATCCCCATATGTGCATCTTTGAGTGTTTCAGCCGATCCCAAATCTCCCAATATCAATATTTCGGTTGCTCAAGCCGGTATAGGTACAGAAGTGGCTACAACAGAGCAGCTTGCTCCTGAGATGGATTTATCGATTGAACTGGATTTACCCGCCCTTTTAACCTAATTTCTTAATTATGGAATTGAAGTTATATAATAAATGAACTGACAAAGCGTCTGTTCATGGAGATTGTTGTAGTTTCTGTAGTTGCAAGAATTTATCACGATTGGGTTGGTGTGAAGTCTACCACTTGTTTAGCCTATGCATTGCATGAACATCTCAATGTCCAAGAGAAAAAGAACGAGGGGAAGAATCGATGAGGTGAGTGTTCTTGAAGATAAAATCATGATGAAAAAAACGTGAGGATAATTCGAAACTCGAGATGTTAGAAGGTGCAAAATCAATGGGTGAAGGAGCTGCTACAATTGCTTCATCGGGAGCTGCTATCGGTATTGGAAATGTCCTTAGTTCCTTGATTCATTCCGTGGCATGAAATCCATCATTGGCAAAACAATTATTTGGTTATGTTGTTTTGGGATTTGCTCTAACCAAAGCTATTGCATCATTTTCCCTAATGATGGCCTTTTTGATCTCATTTGTATTCCAAGTCCGTTAGTAATCATTTACTGTGGGTGGATAAGTAGGAGGGGATCCTTGTGGTTAGACTAACTGGCCGAGAAGGTTAGCGAGGTTCCTGCTATGGTAAAGTGAAAGATCTTTCACTATAGTGGGACGAAGACAGGTGGAAGCGAGCGGAGCGAGAGCAAAGCAAGCTCTAGTGGTGGGTTGTTACACCCCGTAAGATTCCCGGAACATAGATGGCCTATTCGCGTGTTGGTTAAGCATATTTGAAAGCCATACATGCTAGAAAAAGGCCCGGGAAAAGA
>JACEIK010003131.1:2652-57789 GCA_018107945.1 Datura stramonium | reverse complement strand
CCAGCCAGGCACCAGATGTGCTTAGGCTCAGTAGTCTAGCAGCCCAGGTCCTAATAGGGCACCAGGTGCCAGTCATACCCCCCAAGGCGGGGCGTGACAAGTAATCCTTGAGAAAATTCGTTGAGCTTTCGGTGCTTTGTTTTCTCTTTCTTGTGGACATTTTCTATCATCAGATAGAAGCACCACCCCTGAATTGATCCTTATTTTCGTTTTTTCTTTGCGCTTTATTACTTTACTTTTTCTAAGAAGAAGAAAAAAAAGTATGATTCTTTTTTTCATTTTTTTCCTCCTTTGTATTTTTAGTTGACTTCTTAGATTCTTCACTATGGACTTTCTTTTTGTTGTTATAAAGCTCCCCGCTGCTTTGATTTTTTCTAATGGCATCTTGGCTAACTCTGGGCAACCTGTACGCCTTGCATATTCCTACGAAGTTCATCAAGTGCAGGTTGGCGTCATCCGTTGCATGACCACTGAACACCCCTTTCATGTTTAATAGTTGAATCATGGTGCTCGTGATGTCAAATTTGGCCCCAGGGGGTAGTGGTGGTGGCACAATTGCTCCAGTTGATCCAACTTCCTCAATGTCTAGGTCCTCATTGTCGAAGAACTGAGGGGACAGTCTGTGACCTTTTTTTCCCCTCCCATGTCGACCAGCATTAACAACCTCTTCTCTGGCATCTTCCACATCCTGAAGTGTAGCTTGCCGAGCTAGCTTATCTTGCCTAGCTTCTTCAGCTATGTGGGCATCTCTCTATTCCTGGTTCTCTATTCTACGTATTGTCCATCCAATTTCTGGGTTCAACGGAATCACGGGATCTCCACTACTCCGAGTGCTTGCCATCCACCGAAAAACAACCTGTGGGTATCAAAAAGAAAACGTAATTAAGGAAATAACTACCAAAAAGACAAATACAAGAAAATAATCTAGTCTTAGCCGTATTCCCCGACAACGGCGCCACTTTTTGATAACGCTCAAAACATACCTTCTACCAAAGTATGAAGTGGACGTTGTCAATAAAGAACCCAACTAGAGATTGGGGTCGAATCCACAGGGAATATGGAAGAGCTAGACTAAATCCAATAAGTGAACTTGTTGGATAGTTACTCCAAATTGGGGTTCTAAAGAAAACAATAATTAAAAACAACTGTTAAAATTTTGGTTAAAATCAAGAATGAAAGATAACTAGGTTTTTCTGTTCCCCATGGGTTCATAACTGCTTCGGGTATACATACGTGATCATCACCAATGCTTACTCGTCGAACTGATAACTTAAGTTCATTCAAACGACTAGTTCGTCCCTATTGAATTACTATATTCAATCACCGGGTCAGGTCTCATGAGTGATTGCAAACTAATCGTTATCAATATGTCCCAAATTTAACTATCCTGCGACCATAGCTCAAGTTAATACAATGATCATCAAGATCAAGTCTTTGTTGTAATTCTCTTTTCTTAATCTCTACCTCTCTAGGCTCAAGCAAGTAAAGAATTCGGACAAGTCCTAATGTTGTACATCATTAAGAACCACAAGCTAGATTGTTTAGAAGGGCTTTGGCCAACCCATATGTTTGATCCATAATAGAACCATAAGCTAGATTGTTGGCCACGGACTTGTTGATGGAATCAAGGGCTCTGTAGAAGCTTTGGAGAAGCACTCCATCCGGCAGTCCATGATTTGGACAAAGAGCAACCTTCCTTTTGAACCTTAGCCATGCCTCATGCAAAGGCTCTCCCGGTTTTTTCCTGAAATTTGTGATGTCATCCCTCAGCTACAACTTCTTTGATGGAGGGAATAAATGATCCAAGAAAGCCTCAGTTAACTTTTTCCAAGATGTAATACAACCCGAAGGGAGTTCCTCCAACCACATTCTCGCCTCCTCGTTAATGAGAAAGGAAAGAGTCTCAACTTCATTGACTCTTGACTAATACTTGTAATATTGAAGGGTTGGCATATCTTCAAGAAGTTTCTCAAATGCCGATTTCCATCCTCACTTGGTTTACCTCCAAAGAGTCCCTTCATTTGCAAAAAATGCAGCATGCTGCTTTTGACATGAAATACCGCATTCCCTACCATAGGTGGTAGGCGAATGGCTCCCGCAATTACCAGCATCACTGGATTATCCTCATCGTGCTCCATGTTACCTTCCACTAAGCTATCCCCTGCTTGGGATTGATGACTCATGTGGTTGTAAGATCATAACAAACACAGCAAACTCACGTCAAGTAGCTACGACGCAAAACTATTTCAACCTAACAATCAACACAAGAATATCAAGCGCTAGTCCCCGGCAACGGTGCCATTTTTGGTAACATCCAAAATATATCCTTCATGCAAAGAATATACACGACCGACGTATCAAAACAAGTAACCCAACGGGTGCCGGGGTCTAATCCCACAAGGACTAGTGAATGATAGTTACAAGTGTCAGTTGAGAAATTGAAGTTAGCTTGCACCACGTAGAGTTAACATAAAAAAACAAATAAATTGGGAGGATTGGAATTTGCAGTGAATTGTATTTGGTAATGTAGTGGAATAAAATAGCAAGATTAGCAAGATTGTCAATAAGAGTGTGAAAGCTAGAGGTGTGGTGTAGATTATATACTAACTAGATAGGGATGTACCAGGTCATCTTTTAAGTTCAGTTAGTGTAAATAATCTCGGGAAGTGGGTAATTACAGCTTTTCAGCCTTATAACTTCCTCTTACAGGAGTTTTGTCAAACCTCTAGTCACAATTGAGCTCAACCCGATTAGATTTAGATTAGCAGTTGCACTAATTTCAGCTATTAGCTACTAATGAGGAATGAGACTGCAATTTTAGCTATTTCTACCCCAATTTCACAATCTCTCATCCATACCCACTATTAAATTCTCTTCCAAAATACTTAATTATTCTTTTACAAGCAACAATCAAGCAAGAATAAATACACCCGTATCATAATCAATGGATCTTCCTTTACAGATTGAAGAGAATCTAACAGATTTAAACTTATTTAAACAATATGAAGATGACTCTAGCAATACCCACTCTAATTAAGTATTCATCATCACACACCTCTAGTTAATGATTCATCTACTCATGATTAAGAAATTCAAAATTACATTCATCAATAACTTCATTGAATTTAATAACAAGAGTAGTAAATCAAATTCACAAATAGTCTCCAACAATGGTTGTAACTTACTATTAAAAAGAAGAAGTAGAAAAGAGTACTTTTTCTAAGTTTACCAATCACAATCTCCTTATCTTTGCTAAGAGAATGTTCTAAAGCTAAGAAAGGAAATAATGATGTGATATGCTCTGCTCTCCCCATATCCCAGTACACAGTACTTTATCTGGTAGTTATATCCAGGAAAATAAGGGATCTTTTATCTCTTTTTCCATGCTAGACAATTTTACCCCTGAGCATCATTCTGGAATCGCCGGAGCCACCGACGATTCACCGGATCAAATTCGTGAACCACCGGGTGTCTTATCTGAGCCATCACTAACTCCAGTGAGCATCGACGGTTCATCCAACAATTAGCCGATCATTATCCATGAACTGCTGGAACTTTATGCTTCCTTCCAAAAAATTGGGTGTCTTTCGGCAACTGGGATGGCAAATCGTCGTTGGCAAGTCACGATTAGCCGGTGGCATTTTTCCTCAAGGGCAGTGACAATCGGCCTTTGGCCGGCGTTTCGCCATTTTTAATTGGTGGACCGCCGATTTGTTCTCACTTCCTTATTTTTGCTCCATTTTTTATCCTTTCTACACATATAGGCATCTGCACACTACAAAAGCAAAAAGGTTATAAAAACCGTATAATAAACTCAAAGACTAAGCAAAAACTCAAGCTTAATAGCCTAATGAGTTGGTAAATTACCAACTCATTAAACCCCAAAACTTGAACCATTGTTTGTCCTCAAGTAATGCAATCCTTATTTATTGAAAATTAATCCACTTTTACATAAAACTAAACATCACCAATCACCTGAACTATGACAACCTAAAAATTTGCTCACCAAGCTTACCGAAAGAGAGAAGTAAATTCCCCCAAAGACCAAAATAATGAAGATGTCTCAAATAGGCTACCATTTTCCACCAACAAGGATCATGAAAGGATTCATTTAGTAAAACCAGGGCATTGTTGAACCATGAAATACACATAGCATCTCAAACTATAATTAGTGCACATTCAAAGCTTGCCTTAGAGTTTACACTCCTCATGCCCTATTCACACATTAATTCTGAATGCCCTCGTGTCCTCAAAAAGGAATGATGCCACTCACCGAAATAAGAATACTTATTCTTCTGTCATGTGATCATCTCAATGCACACAAGGGATTGTCTGGAAGAGACACTCACACTCACACTCACTCTCCCAAAAGAAATCTTCATGCACACACTTGACCCATAGGCTTTTCCTTCATGTAATTCGCCACTAATGTAGAGTAGCTGCATAGAGAATCATTTAGAGCTTATGGGTTATGATGTAGGCTCGAGTTAAGGGTAGGATGAAAACTTGGTTGTAGTGACTAGATCCTTCCTAATGCTTTTTTTAACATACCTCACATCAACTCCTTTCACTCACTTCACTTTATTTCACTTCTTTCATTGTTTCTGACTTTCATTTCTTTAACAACCCTCCTTATAACCCCTTTTACTTTCACAACTAGCCTCATCACCTCAAGAGGAAGCACGGTTCACACAACTTGTTTTTTTTCTTTTTGATTTATTTTTTTGTACATTTTGACACAATGTGGTGCTACCTTAAACTAAAATTATTATTTTCCTCTTTTTGCACACCCCAAACTTAGGCTTTTGCTCATTTCTCATTTTTTAATAACTCCCTTTTCTAGGCTTAAAGCCTAAATTCATCACTATCTTGTCACTAGCATTTAGGGAGAATGGGTGCCAAAGAGAGGTATTAAGAATGGTCTTAAGGCTTGTAATGTGGTTGCCAAAGAAAGGGTCTAAGGCTTAATGTTGACTGACAAGGATCAATGCTCAAGGAGGGTATATGGGTGAAGTGACTAGACAAACGAAAGCATAAAATCATGTTATCAGCGCAACTACATCTAGGATTTCGCTTTGAATCACATTTGGGGCAAGTTCTAGACAAGAAGTCATGCATGAGATTCATCAAAAATTGCTCACTACACAAGGCATCACCCTTAAAGGTTCTACAAGAATCATTCTCAACACAAGATTTTAAGTTAGGACATCAAAGCATGCAACCATCATAAGTCAACCCAAGAATTTACAACGTATGACAAAGAATGTTATGCTATTGTGTCAACATTTTCTAATTATCTTCATTTTCATTCCCTCATTTTAAAATTCCATTTTAACAATTTTTTTCGATGGTGCCTCACAAAACAACTTCATAAAAGACTCAAAAAAACATGGTATTTTCCCTTAAGAATATTGCCACTCAATCTATTATTGGGAAATGCCAACCTGCTTCGACAAAGAAATAAAAGAATGCTCCTTAGGAAAGAACCATGGTCTAAAGAAAACCCTCGGAGTTTTGATTACTACACTACTATTTCTAAAGGCCAAAAAAACAAGACTTTGAGTCATTTCATGCAAAATTTTGCAATTCAAAACAAAGACCCCATTTAATCACTAACCATCAACCATCAAGACTAAATCAAGTCATTCATTCATTTCTTTCAAAACAATACACGTCCCACAAGGGCAATCATCAATCATCAAAAACAACAGCCCGACAAGGGATTTACTCAATTAATTTCAAAATAAAAACAAAAAACATCCAAAGAAAACATCCATCCATGACCCCATCATACATTGTGCTTATCCCTCCCCCACTTAAAAGAGTAGATTGTCTCCAATGTATATTTGCAAAAGGGATAGGGACAAGAAACTCCCTGAGTGGGTAATTTTTCCTCATCGTCAGCCTCTGCATCACCTATACCGCCACCACTAATCTGTGAACTGCCGGAACTTTATGCTTCCTTCCATAAAATCGGGTGTCTTTCGGCAACTGGAACTGCGAATTTCCATTGGCAAGTCACGATTAGCCAATGGCATTTTTCCTCAGGGGCAGTGACAATCGGCCTTTGTCCAACTTTTTACCATTTTTCATCGGTGGACCGCTGATTTGTTCTCACTTCCTTCTTTTTGCTCCTTTTTTGCTCTTTTCTACACATTTAGGCATCTGCGCACAACAAAAGCAAAAAGGGCATAAAAACCGTATAATAAACTCAAAGACTAAGCAAAAACTCAAGCTTAAGAGCCTAATGAGTTGGTAAATTACCAACTCATCAACCTAGCCGACACAGCTCACCTGTCATCGCCTCTAGACCTCTCAATGGCCTCAGCTACCACCATCCAACATCTATCATCCACTGCTATCAGATAATACATAACACAAACAACAACCATAATATAATGCCAAGAAAATCAAAAGTAAACACCAATTAATCAACATCATCAACAAAGCACTGTCGGACTCTCTCTCGACTACCCACAGTTAGTGGAGCTCAATACATCTGGGAGAACCAATCGCGATCCTAGGAAGGCTCAGACATGTCGGACCACTCTCGAATCATGTCTCAACTCTACACTACGAAGTACATCATTCTCAACCCCGTAGGTCATTTCACTCCTTGGGCTCAACCCCTCAGCCGGAAACACTCCCGTGCATCGGGTATCCACAAGCCACAAGGCACCTCGGGCTCGACCCCTAGCCGGAACAACTCTCGCGATCGGGTATCCAAAAGCCACAAGGCCTCAAACACAACACACACATAATAAACAACAATAATAATACATGCTCAAACATTGCACAATCAGCTCTTGAACCCCATAACCCAACTATTACAACATAGTACTATTCTTTCACGTCTAGCCGTCCACCGATGAGCCACTAACTGAGCTAAGGATTACCATCCTAACCAGTCTATCCCCAAGCTTTACAAACATACCACAATCCACTCTACTCATCACAAACAACAAGGGACATGGCCAAGCCAACCCAAGTGTCACCACGGCCACCAACATGCCATCGACACGGCCGCCGACTCAAATATAACAAATGATTGCCACAACCATCGACCTTAACCATTTTAAACCCTCATTCACTTGAAAATATAATCACCTAATATTATTCACTCAAACATCCCACAACTTGCTACAAGAACCACACGCCACACACACAGCCTCTTGATACGAGCCTAATAATTTTTCATGGCTATGATTCTCCGTACTCAAGCCCGAGGCACCAACCAAACCTGCACCTTATAAACACCTTTATCACCATATAAACAGCCATAGAAGATTCAAATAACAATATAACACAAAGAATCACAAAACAGCCAACGCACACATCAATACCGACGATAATGGCTACGAAATTCATGCCGACAAAGGGAGGGACAAGCCTAACATACCTTAGCTTCAAGCCTAGACGAACTTGATCCTTCAACACCATGAACCTACTGCAGTCCAAGATTCTGTCAAAACGCAGCCAACACAACTCAACAACAAAACAAGACAAACGAAGCTTACCCGACAAGATTCATAGGAATTCGACGGTAGAAACCCCCAGACAACAACTTACTGAGGTGGAAACACCTATAAACATCCTTAAACACTAAGAAGAACAAAATGAAGAAGTCTTACCAACAGCTTTACCACAAAACAGCCACTAACAGCTCGAAAAAGACACCAAATCACATACTACACCAAGCTCCCGACTTCACAACATCAAAATCATGTTGAGCCAAGGCTTCTAACACCAAAACCCTTGGAAATCCATGAAAGGTCCTTGAGAGAGGTTCTGGACGTGAGAAGTTCTTGAAAACAAGAAAATAAGGCAACCAATTGACCAAGAGGCCTTTTATAGTCCTCCACCCCCTTAGACCCTTGTGAAGTGCCTGCTTGTGCGGTCTCGCGAAAACGCGAATATCTCTCTACTCCAAAGTCGGATTGAGGAACAGTTTGATGTTCTGGAAACTAGACTCATAGATATTTAATCTGATAGGTCGAACACCCACTAACTCCTTATATATTGTGAGAAACACTTCGAGACATTTGACCTAAATTTCAAGGAATCTCAAAAAGGAAATTATGTGATAACTTTTTCCGAATTTTGTTCTACAACTTGATCGACGTCCAATCTTAAATATGATCATAGAGTGACTCAAATAACTCATAACACTTTCTTATTATCCAAATAAATACTCTTAGTCCTACCTCAAAAGCACGATTGTATTTCTCAAATTATCCGGGGTGTTACACTTAAGGTCAGATTAAAGGGTTTAACCTAGCCTAAATCCTCACTCTCTTCAAACATCCGTAGATTGTATTTTCTCTCAAGAAGAAGCTAAGGTTCATCACCTACAACTTCTTAATTCCTCTTGGATCTTCAAGACAAGTTAGTTAATCATTTACCAAGGTATGTAGGGCAATGAATGGGGGATTTCGTCCACCCTCATATCCAATTTCTTCTCTAACTCATGAATTCAAGTCTCCAATCAAGTTTTATGAAAATTCTAGGGTTAGACCCAATTCAATAAAATCTTCTATGATCCTTTTACGGATTCAATTCCCTCTGTTTCAATTGATGATTTATAGCTAGTAGGACAGATTCAACTCTCAATTTACTTACTAATTCGTGATTTCAAGTTTATGAAGATTATGCCCTATTATGCATGATTTTTGAATTTCAAGCTTATGAGTCCATGATTTCTAGTATGATGAATTATCAAAGTACGCATAAATATTACTAATTCTTAGACTTATGATTTCATGATTTGTGCAAGCCCGTGTAAAGTTGAGTATGTTTTATTATGATTTTAGCCAAGGATTATAAGATCGGTTTTACGGTGATATTAGAGTCAAGATTCCTAAGAAATAGAACCGAGTAGACTAGGAATTTCGAGGACCCTGGTCTAATAAACTTCGCACCACCGTAGGTATATATTTGAGACCTCTCGAGAGAGTGCTTCCCCCATCCGAAGGCACACCCATGATATCACACCTCCATCGTTCTTTGCCCTGGCAAGGCTTAGGACGGCTCTGCCCACTGGAGCAAGTTAGTTGGGGCATCATTGATGAAAGGCGTATTTGCGCACTTCTTAGCCACATTTTGTCCATACTTTACTATGTTTTGAGAACGAATTATGTGTGTTTACATATATTTTATGATATATATTTGTGAAAAGAGCTAACGCACATGATTAGATGCTTTCAGGGTTAAAAATAATAGATTTGGGTGTAATTGAGGCTTTTGATATGAAGGTGAAGAAGTTGGATTGAATAAGCCAAGATAAATACATGTAGCACTATACAGGCACACCTACGCGACAAGCAGCGTTAGGCGCCTGCCTTGCTGCGCAATGACATGCACTATGCAGCATGAATCTAGCGCAGAGATATGCGCGACGTGGCACAATCAGGTGCAATTGTTGTTGAATTGCTCTTCCTTATTGTTTGCAATAATCAAGTGAGTTTGTTCCTATTCATTATTGTAAGTATTAATTTATGTGTTTGTCTATGAATGCTATTAATTTACTTATAATTATGAGTGGCTAAAACCTCCACAACTAGGATTGTGGGAACCATGGTGAATTAACGAACTAGAGTTTGTACGAAGTGATTCTAAACCAATACTAAACACTTGTATTGTATTCTCTTTATATTTAACGTTTCTTAAAGGTGCGCAACGTTAGGACTTACCTGAATTCTTTACTTTCTTAAACCTAGAGAAGTAGAGATTAAGAAAAGAGAATTACAATAAATCTTTGATTTTTATGATCATTGTATAACTTGAGCTATGGTCGTAAGATAGTTAATTTTGGAACAAATTGATAACGGTTGAATTGAAATCATGAGACCTAACCCAGTAATTGAGTATAGTCATCCAATAGGGACAAACCAGTCATTTGGATGAACCCTAGTTATCAGTTCTACAAGTAAAATATTGGGATAGATCACAAGTGTAAAACTCGAAGTAGTTATGAATCCATGGGGAACACTTACCCTAGTAAGTTGCATTAATTTGGAATCAACATTCAATTCCTCAACAATATTACATGTTACTTTTACAAATCCCCCCTTTAGGAGATAATTGACTCAAAATCTTAAACACTAACGTTCTTCTATATCCTTTCATATTCCTTGTGGGTTCGACCCCAACCTCTTTGTTGGGTTCTTTATCAACGTCCGCTTCATATTTTGTCAGAAAGTGTGAGTTTGAGCGTTATCAATCACGTAATCTCTATCATGATGGTGTCGATTATAACGAGTTTCTCATTGCTCCTCATGTTTTCAATTACTTATGTTCATATATTATGATATTATGTTTATAGAATCTTTGACCCATTGATCATCTTATGAGTTTTCATGTACGATTTCAAGTATGGTACATTACATAATTTTCTATTTCTAAACCTTTGGTCATTATGTTCAGCTTATGATGAATATTGATGTTTAACATGTTGTCCTTACTCTCATGCTCTATCTTGATTTATGTTCATGTTTTCAGACTATTATTTTACTAGCATGTTTTACTCACCTTACATACTCAGTATATTTAAAGTACTAATCGCATACTCTATGCTATATCATTTCATGATATAGATCCAGGTATTCAGACTCAGCTCGAAGTTACAAATGTTCCGTACTTGATCAGCTAGCTGGGGTGAGTCCTCATGTTTCGAGGACTAGAGTTATCTACTTTATTTCAGTTCTTTTACCTCATTTTAGTTTCAGACTTTGGAGTTAGCTGGGGGTTTGTCCCAGCAACTCATCAGTTAGTAGAGGCTTTCAGACATTGAGTTAGCATGTTAAGCTTTGTGACTCAGTGTTTACATTATCAGATTATCTTATTATCCATAAGGGAATATCTTATATTTCAGTTAGTTCTGCTCAATTTTCTTTATAAGTTATATTGTGCTAGTAGTATGTCACGCCATGAGTTAGCTTGGAGCCATTCATGGTTCTAGGTCCCGTGTCTCGATCTAGGGTCCATGCTCAGGTCATGATATTATTGAACCATTTGTACCATTGTGTGAGTAAGATATTTTTGTATACTTCATACTTGCAATTTGATGTCTAGAACTTGCCCGGTGTGTGTGCAAAATGAAATAAGAATGTTGAATCTAGGAACTGATATAGGCATTTCTTTGGTAGCCTATTTATATCCCAATTTTTACCTGCCTTGATGTAATTTTTCTAGTTAGTCATTTTAAGCCTTAACCTATTCTTTTGATAGCTATATTACAAGCTTAATACCCTTCTTTCTATTGACCTTTGTTTGATCCAAATGACTCCTAGAGCACTTTAATTGATGATTTTTACATAAAAGGAGTACAAGTGGAGAAAAGAGGAAAAAGCTACAAGCGTGAAAATTAGAAGAAAAGAAAAGGGTGAAAATGCATAACAAGGAGGGTGACATTAGTGGGGAAAGAAAAAGAGAAAAAGTTTTGAAAAAAATGAATGAATGAAGCAAGAATAGAAAAAAACTTTAAATGAGATTAAAGTTAAAAACTCCCTACTAGTCACCTAAGTTATAAATTGAAAATAAAGGAGGTATAAGGAGAAAAATAGGAGGATTGAAGAATGTGCCAAAAAGAAAAAGAATTGTGATGTATTAAAGTGCTTAGGGATATTAGTCACTATCTTGGCCAAATAGTTCCTATCCGTCTCTTAGCCTACATTATAACCAATTTAAGTCCTAATTGATCTTAGATTCAATGTTTTATATTAGTGAAGTATTACACTAAGGGCAAGCCTATGGGTCATCTTTTGCATGTATGGCGAAATTTATTTATATATACCCAAGTTCATATTGGTATATATCTTATGTGTGAAAGGGCATCTCTCTAAAATGTGAGGGGAACATAATGGTAAGATATTAGTGTATCTTGATTGCCAAATAACATATGATTCATGTTGGCCCAAATATATCTGGTTGAGTTAGTTCTAGAAGTTAGATGAATTCAAACTTTGACCTTTGAATGCTGTTCTTATATACATGTTGAGTGAGTTTTTGGAGCTTGATTGATTTTTCTAATGATCCTAAGTGTAAGTAGACCTATTCATAGGGTGAATTTTATGATTAAATCTGAGAAGGGAATAGCATATTGTTCGAGAATGAACAATTATATTGAGTGAGTTGTTAGAGCTTGATTAATTTGTTTAATGATCCTAAGTATAAGTAGACCTGTTCATAGGGTTAATTTTGTGATTGAATTTGAGAATGAAAGTAGTAGATTGTTCGAGACGAGCAATAGTTTAAGTGTGGGGTGGTGATGTAGGGTGTATTTACGCATTTATNATGTAGGGTGTATTTACGCATTTATTAACCATATTTTGCCCATACTTAGCTATGTTTTGAGAATAAATTGTGTGTGTTACCTTGTGTTTTATGTGTTATTTGTGAAAAAGAGCTAACGCACATGATTATATATTTAGAGGCGTAAATTTGGACTTATAGTTTTTGGAGTAAAGATAGAAAAATCGAATTGAGCCAGTCAAGATTCAAGCAAGTTAGCATCGCACCGACACGCCAAGGAAAGGGCTTGGGCATCGCATAGGCCATACCTGCTCCTTGGCGCACAAGCCATGCCAGCACACCAAGAGGCGCATCACATAACAGTGGTCCAAACGGCCCAGAATGACAATCCCAATTCAACTAGAAATAGAAGTTGTAAAACCCAATTTCAATCCACGCAAGAACAATGAAGGCTTAATCTACTACTATATATACCCCTTTTTCATATGCTTTAGGCGTGCACTTTTGGAGATAGTCCAATTAGTGTCTAATAACGAATTTATATAATTACTTAGTTGAATATTTATTGGAGAATTCATCAAGTTCTTGTGATTTAATATAGCTCTAGGGATTTTTTTAAACAATTTCATACTATAGTAAGTTTTTCATTATGATTTCTTCTACATCTTATATTATTGTTTTCACAAACATGAACGGCTAAATCTCTTAAGCTAGGGTTGTGGGAATCATGATGGATTAACGAAAGTAAGCAAAATAAAATAGTGATTCTTGAATGGTGAATTGAGTGGATTATTATTCTCTTTGTTTTAATGAGTTTTAGCGATTGCAAATATTGAAACGTGCCTATTGTCGCGCCCCATTTTTCCCTCGCGGAGAAGGCGGGACCCAACATGTGACGTCTTTTAAGGGCTTATATTCGAAGAGAGTCGCCACCTAACGAATTTAAGGTGCGTTAGGGCACCATTCTAAGCAAAGTTATTTCCTAAGTCAGCAGAGTCGGGTAAGGGCTTTAATTACCTCGAAAGGAAGGTGTTAGGCACCTTTCGAGGTCCACAAAAGTGGTTCCCGGCCGTACTCATTAAATGGGGGATTTTACGATTGCAAAATATTGAAACGCTCATTGTCGCGCCCCCATTTTCTCCCTCGCTGAGAAGGCTAGGACCCAACATGTGACGTCTTTAAGGGCTTATATTCGAAGAGAGTCGCCACTCAATCTTACTTAAGGTGCGTTAGGGCACCATTCTAAGCAAAGTTATTTCCTAAGTCGCCAGTTTCTGCAGGCTTTAATACCGAAAGGAAGGTGTTAGGCACCTTCGAGGTCCACAAAGTGTTCCCTACGTACTATTAAATGGGGATCAAATAAAAGTTAATGAATCATATGAATCATTAAGCCTAAAAACACTAAGTGATTAAACAAAAGGTCAATTATTTAATTTTTAAAAAAAGAACCAATAGTATCAATATGGGTTTAAACAAACTTTCATAAAAGAAAGGATAAATCATTTGCAAACTAAGTGATGAAATTTAAG
Source organism: Datura stramonium (assembly GCA_018107945.1). NCBI lineage: Eukaryota > Viridiplantae > Streptophyta > Magnoliopsida > Solanales > Solanaceae > Datura > Datura stramonium. The sequence continues at coordinate 44,011 of JACEIK010003131.1, read as the reverse complement.
CAAAATAAATGACCAACTTAGATTGTTATGTTTAAATGATAGCGAACTTATGATAAGGTCATTAGGTCGCAAACTTATTTATTACCCATTATTTTTAAAGATACTTACTAATTAATCAACTAGATTTTAGACTAACAGAAGGAACACGTTAAACCATATCAAAAAATAATAACAAAACTTGAGTTCATAATAGCATAAATCCTAACTTCCAAAAGAGCAAAGAAAAGAAAGTTAGAAATAAATTTATAACAATCTAAATGCATTTAGAAGAAATGTTTTTGAAAGTTTAAAATGTTTGTTAAGTATAGATGACAACACGATAACCTTAGCAACCATCATTGGAGGTCGCTCTTTGCTAAAAATAAAGATAATAATAGAATAAGATACAAAAATTTAATATTATTATTCTCTAGTCAAAGGCTTAAAATTTAAAATATAAACACTCCAATAATATTTATATAAATACACATGATAATTTTAAAAACCCTATTGATATGGTTTTTCTAAAAGGATCTTTGTTTTAAATGTTAGGAATAGACCCTCATAATTCCTTTTCTTTGCTTTCCATTAACTATAGGTTAAGGATACATTTTTATTTTTAAAAAAAGCAATAATTTCAATCAAAATATAACAAAATGATTTTTTGTGAAAAGGCAATTTAAACGAAAGATTAAAAGAAGGAAAGATCTAAGCAAGCAACAAAATAAATCCCCGCCCTCCTTTAAAATACTCTTTTCACTATTATTATTCGCCTATACATGATCAAGTACAAATCGAGATAATGAGAGAAATACATAAGATAGAATTGAAATATTTAAAATGCCCTCGTGGTTCTTCATCCTCCGAACTCGTGCGACACTTCAACGTACCCAAATAAAGGTAAAGGAATACCCCGCAGCTAGGGGACCCATTAAGAATAAGAAACACATCGCATATCAATGAGTCCGACAAATAGAGAAAACAAAGTCTCAAATCAAACAACCTCCTTTAAGTGTTAAAAAAGTAATTTTTGGCTAGATAATTGGTTGTTTAGAGGAATAGTAAATAATAATCTTGCTAAGAACTAGTGAGGTCTGTTATCCCTTTTTTTTTACCGTTCGCCCTCCTCCTAAAGTGATAGATCTAATGCATATTTATATAGTTAATGAGAGGTATAGTGGAAAGGAAGGCAATCAAAAATCACTAAAAGGATTCATTTCTATTTAACATGGACCCCATCGCTCCCGCCTCGAAGAAATTCAAATTTACCAAAATAAATTAATACCCAAGTTATTTCTAATTATTACTGAAACAATCAATTAAGACGAAGGCTTACCACTTACCACATTACCGTAGGTGGTGGAATAAAACTCCGTTTATAATTAAAAAAAAAATCTTACCATAATATTCAAACCAAAAATTGTCCATATTTAGGCATATGCATATAAAAATATTCATAAAGTACCCAAGAATTCACCAAGCGTAGTCAACTAAGACAGAATCTAGAGTTACCAATTATTAGTCTAGAGAGTTGTTGTAATTTCTAAATTCAAAAACGGAAGGAAAAAATTTAACAAAAATATGGAAATCTACCGTAACACAAATATTAGTAATAATTATGTAAATAACGAAGCATAGAAAAAATGAAACACAATCTTATTTTAAGTATGAATATTTTCATGAATACATAAGTATTAAAGAAATGCTCATACACCGAGTTAAGGCAAACAAAATCTCCAACAAAAACAAATCAATAGCAACAAAATTAATCAATGATTTTTTGGACGCTTTCTTTATCATACTGACTAGGTCATCACATAATCATATTTACTACTATGAGATTCCAAATTACCATACGCTTTGGATATAATAGTAAATTTTCGCATAATACATGAACGACATAGAAGAAAAGAATTTAGGCAGAAATCACCACTGTCCTCATGAATTGCCAAAAGGACTCACCAATCCGTCAAAAGAATTCACGAGCAAAGGGAGGATAAGATGGAGAACTTCGACACATAATTACAATGCACATAGCAGAGCAAGAATAGATCAATTTAAAACATATTCAAATCATCATAAATCGTATGTCGTGGACTGTGCTCATGAATGAACGAAAGTTGTGCCTACTGCAAATCGATCTATTATGCGATATTGTTCATGCTATATTTTGTTTTAAGTTGTTGAGACATTCATCTTGCCTCGTAATCGACCTTATGGTGATGAGCGCTTTTGGCTGAAGTAACAAGAGCGGTGAGGCGGCAATGACGAGAGACATCTATTTGATGTGAAAGAGCAATGACCTAACGCGTCACTATTGGCTCATTGATGGAGCAAATCTCGTAAGTCGTTCTAGTGGCGTCGGGCAGAGAAGAAAATGTAGAAGAAGGGAGAGAGTGGTGCAAATCCGCCTCGTTAATTTCTGGCCGAGTGGGAGATGGAGAAGAAAAAGAGGGAGATCTGGTGGCGTTTCGCGTCGGGTTGGAGAAAAATGGAGAGAGAGCTACAAAGGAGGTGGCCTGGCCGGGATTGGGTGGTTTCCCACCGCCGAGGGTGTGATGGTGACGAGAGTGAGACCGCTATGGCGGAGGTGAGAAGAGCAAGATGGCGCGCGGCAAGCAGAAGGTGAAGAGGAGACACATAAGGCCCACCCATGATGGGGTTGGTTCGGCTGTTTCCTGGTTGTTATGGGTGGGAGGTTGGTAGTTGCTGTTGGTCGGTCGAGAGGAGAAAGAGAGAAGAGGGAGAGGCGGCAGTTGGGTGTTTCATTGTGGGAGAAAGGAGCAGGGAAAGTGAGGTCACGTGCGGCGAGCGCGTGGCGCCGCCGTTGGTTTTCCAAAATGACCTGGTGAGGAATGGAGTGAGGTAGAGGGTGGCGCCACGCTGTTCGTGGGTGGTGCGACGCCTGGTGAGGTGTTTCATTTTGAGGGGAGAAGAGGTAGAGAGGGAGAGGCTACGTCTAGAGGAGAATGGGAATGAGAAAAGTGATTAGGTTGCTAGAATAGGAAAGAAAAATAAGTTTTAATTTAAAACCGTTGAATTAAATGAGATGGAGGGTCAGGATCACTTGGAGTGTAATCCCGGTCAAGGGGTCGTCCTGGGATTACAAATTGGGCTGAATCAAATGGATGGTCAAATTGAATTTAAATAGTAGCCGAATTGATCAAAAGTGGCTAAATTGACATAAATTGAATAGAAATTGACCAGATTTGAAATAAATTGAATAAATTGAATAGGAAATGGTTAGAATTTAAATAAATTGGAGGAAAATTGAATTTAGCTGCTATTTAATTAATAAATATACTACACTCCTTGTAAATAATTTAATAAATAGATAATAAAAATAAGCTTAAATTATAGAAAATCATATAAAATATTATTATTAATAAATAAAATCATAAATCTTAGTTTACTTATGTAAATATCATATTATTAAATTATTGTATTTTTTTTATTTTTTTTATTTTTTTTATTTTTTTTAGTTTTTTTAATATTATTGAAAATAATATTATTAACATAAATAATTTATAAATTCGAGTAAAATATTAGTCAAATAAATTTATAAATTTAGTAAAAATTAGGTAAATAGTTTATTAAGTAAAGAATATATTTCAAAATAAGGCGCATATTAATATTTTAAATATATTATATACCCATATATTATTTAATATGAAAACTTACAATTAATATGAGTCATCATATATATGTAATTTGAAATCTTCACAATATTATGATAATAAATTATTTTAAAAATACAAAATGAGTCGAATATTTGCAGAAATAAATAAATAAATATATACATATATAAGCAAATAATTAAGGCGTTGTAGGTCGTACTGGGTGTCAACAGCTGCCCCTTCTTTTTACTCGAAGGATGAATTGTCGAGCAAAGAACGTGACTTAGTAGCCAATTGTCCGAATCGAAGGAAAAAATTTCTAAGGGGGCCTGATGAAAGAAGATGGGGTCATGGAAGATGTTGTGGCCGAAACTTGGTATCAAATTCCCACATCTCGTGTGTGTGTGGGGCTTTCACGAGAATCAGGCCGCGTAGCCTCCCCCGATTTAGGGACCTAAACGAGATCCCTAAAAATTTACAACACGAGGTTTGAATAAGGATGGGCAGAACCAATCATCACGATTTCGAGTGCATTACAAAAATAAACGTGGGAATACGGTTCAAAAATAAGAAAGTAGAGAGGTACTATAATTCGTAGCTTGATATTTCTTCGACTTCGCGTAAATAACTAAAGCATGTGCCTCAAATACTTCATAAAATAAACAAACATGCCGAAAATTTAAACATGATGCAAGCTCCTTTTGGGACAGTCGAAAGTTTGTTTAGAGATAATGACGATGCCTCTAAACCATGATGTCTTCGGCCATGATACGCAAAATAAGTTCCTTAGGCCATGAAATGATGTCCGCAGCCACAAAGATGACGCCTTAGACTATGACGTCTAGGAGCATGATAAGGTAGTAAAATAAATTTCTAGGCCATGAAATGTCACTGCACAATACATTTATCGCCTAGACTATGACGCCTTAGGAGCATGATAAGCAGAAAATAAATTCTCTAGGCCATGAAAATGTTGTCTACGTGCCATGGAAGATGACGCCTTTAGACTATGACGCCTAGGAGCATGATGTCGTGTGCAATCCTGTTATGAAATGATGTCCACAGTTACGAAACGACTTTTAGACTATGATGCCTTCTGATGAGGGGAAGAAATGCTAATTCAAAGAAAGTAATCGCCGAGAGCCTCACACCAATCGAGAGCTCGGGTTTATTTAGCCCAAATGCAAATATGAATGCTGTCAGGCTCAAATGCATATGTAGAACGTATATCTGGCTTAAATGTATATCGTAGCCAAATTATACGTAAAATGATCGTCAAATGCATATGTAAATGTATATCATGGGCTCAAATACATACGTAAAAGTAAATTTGGGCTCAAATGCATATGTAAAAGTAAATTCGTGCTCAAATGCATACGTAAAATGTATATCCTGCTCCAATGCATACGTAAAAGTAAATCCGGCTCAAATGCATACATAAAAAATAAATTCGGCTCAAATGCATACGTGAAAGTAAGTTCGGGCTCAAATGCATATCGTAAGGCTCAAATGCATACGTAAAAGCAAATCCTGCTCAAATGCATACATAAAAGTAAGTCTTCGGCTCAAATGCATATCGTGTTTAATGCACACGAAAAGTAACCGGCTCAAATGCATATAAAAGTAAATTCGTTCAAATGCACAGAAAGTAAAGTTTGGGCTCAAATGTATACGTAAAGTAAATGGGCTCAAATGCATACGTAAAAGTACCCTAGCTCAAATGCATACGTAAAAGTAAATTTATTAATGCAAAATAGTGGCTCTGATGCATGTCGGAATGTGCGCCACGGCTCAAATGTATATCATGGGCTCATAATGTACCGGCTTAATGCAAATAGTGGCTCGATGCATATGTCGAATGTACGTCACGGTCGTATATCAAGGGCTCAAATGTATATAAATAAATGTCACTGCTCATACGATACCAGAAATATAAATCGCTCGAATGCATACGTAAAAGTAAATTTGGGCTCAAATGCATAGGTAAAGTAAATCGGGCTCAAATGCATACGAAAAAGTAAACTGCTCAAATGCATACGTAAAAGTAAATCCTGCTCAGCAAACGTAAAAGTAAATTCTGCTCAAATGCATATGTATATTTAATATCAAAGGCTCAAATGCAGAACATTTGGGCTTAAATGAAAATAGTGGTTCAAATGCATACGTCAATGTATACTACGGTCGCATATATAAATAAATATCACAAAGCTCAAACACATGTAAAATGTATATCACTAGCTCATATGCGAATATAGGCTCAAAAGTTGAAAACTAAATAAATATGATTTGTATGAGGTAACGTATAAACTGAGAACAAATCGTGGCTCGTATAATTTGGCGGCGTTGCTTACCCGTGACGACGTAAAATGGTAGGACTATGCTTAGCCCTTTAAAAACTGGGGGTAAAGCTTGACCCATAGAAAATCACAAATAAGGAGAGTATTTGGTGATAATAGGTTAAAAGTAGCATAAGAACAGAGAGCATGAGAGCTTGAAAATGACATGATAGTAACTTCGATTAAATAGCATGAAACGCAATGGTAGCCGCAAGCTTCAAAAACTCGGATAAAATAATTAGTCAATAAGCTTGAAGTAACCAACGATTAGCTCAAATAAATTTGAAATGAAAAGCGCTAATCCGATCAAAATTTTGGAGGCAATGCTTAGCCCTTGAAAATAAAAATTGTGGAAGTGCTTAACCCTAGGATAATGCTTAGCCCTTGTGTGTACTTTAGGGTAGTGCTTAACCCTAGTACAACGCTAGTCTTAAAAAAAATTTAGATAATGCTTAACCTCAGATTCCTAGCTCCTTGAAAGAAAATTTAGGGTAATGCTTACCCCTAGGACAACTAGCCCTGCAAATAAAATTAGGGTACCAACCCTAGGACAATCCACCCCTTGAAAATAAAATTTAGGTAAGTGCTTAACCCCTAGACAACGCTTAGCTCCCAAAATTTAGGTAACGCTTAACCCTAGGGACACAAACTTAGCCTTTGCAAATAAAATTTAGGGTAACGCTTAACCCTAGGACAACGCTACCACTTGAAAATAAATTTAGGGTAACGCTTAACCCTAGGACAACGCTAGCCCTTAAAACAAAAATTTGGGGTACGCTAACCCTAGACAACGCTTAGCCCTTGAAAATAAAAATTTAGGGTAATGCTTAAACCCTAGGACAAAAAACAAGTAATTTAGCTTTTTTATAGTTGATAATGACTACCAGAACTAAATGATTTGTTGCATGATTGAAAATTTGGTACATGTTGTCCCCGGTGCGCTCAAAGAAAAAATAATAAGATTAAAATGGGGAAGGCCGATTTAGTGCCTTTATTCGTCTCTTGCTATCCCTGACCCGCTTGATGATCGACCGGCAACGTCCTTTTTGGGAATTAGCTCTGGCTTGATCGGAATTTTGACGAAATTTTGAGATCTTTCAAAATTTCCGCCATTGGAACGCCGATCTATTTGAATTTTCGAGGTCCTCTCAAAAATTCTGCCCCAATTGGTATGGCGGAAAGTGGAGATTAAAATTTAGACCTAACTCTATGGCGCCACGTGCCTCTTAAATCAGAATCGTCCAACGTAGTTCATTCTCCTAAGTACGGGGTGACCCGAGCGCCTCCTCATATAAAATGGGGTTTAGGGTATGACCTCGGAGCCGCAGTGTTGGAAGTAACTATAGGAGGTAAAATACTCAAACATGGTGGGCGGTCTTTGCGATGTATTGATTTGAAGGAGTTGCATAGGCATTATGCGAATGTTGTATATGATTTTGAGAAAACGAATAAGATTAACTAGAATTGTTTTGAGGATTTGAGGGCTTAATAAGATGTTGGAGGAAAAACATATGAAAGTGATGAGGTCGGGAGAAGCATTAATTCTCACCCAAATGTTTCTAACGGTTTACAGTGGCATTCCACGTATCGTCAGATACGAGCTCCGAGATATTTCGCCTTGGAACTGGTGAATAGACAAATGAAAGGTATGACGGATCTATGCACAAATCAACCTTAGAAGGAGATTTAATCAAGATAAATAATAAACAACAACAAAATATAATAATAATAATAATAATAATAAAATTCGTAGCAACGCTACACATACCGTAGATGAAAGAAACATATTGGATTACGCCCACATTGTAAATAAAAGACAGTAATACGTTGTCTTAATTTGGGGGCCTCTTTGCAGCCGAGGTAGGCCTAAAAAGATTTTTGAAAATCAAATATGTCATAACGTGTCATTCTATTTGCCCATTACATTCCAACACATAAATAAATAAATAAATTCTGTTATAAATATATTTTCTATTATGGTGAATGTCTATTTCTTAGAAGGAAAGGGTTTGTAACTTGTTTGCTTCAAGTAAAGTTTTCCCCTATAAAGGGTTTTCATTCATTGTACACAAAGACCATATAACTTCTTTACTAAGAGGATCCCATCAAGAGAAATAAGAACTTCTTCTTCTCTCTTTCACAATATTCTTATTCTTTTCTTTATTATTTTATAAACACGTTATCGCGCACGAGTCTCTCACTTTGAGCACTCACTTTGAAAGATCTCAGGTAAGAAAATTAAAATTTCTTTTTCAAAAAGATGTATTACTTAACCTTCACGAGTTGATATTTCTTTTGGTGATATTGTTGCTCACGACTCTACCTGTCTCAAAATTTGAAGGCCAAGGTGTTATTTTTTTCTTCTTTTAATATGGCTAATCTTACTGTAAATTTGATTTCTCGTTGTCCCAAAGTTCGGGCAACTACCTTTCATGGATGTTGATGCTGAAATCTATATGGGCGTGCTGGTCTTGGAGACACCATGTGAAAGCAAAAGCATCAAAAAGCTCATAAGGGATGCATGGTTTGAGACACTATTAAGTGAAAGCAGCATCAAAAAAATTAATGGATGCAATGGGTCTTGGAAACACCATTAAAAGGAAAACAAAGCATCAAAACTAATGGATGCAATGGGTCTTGGAGACACTATTAAAAGTGAAAATAAAAGGTCAAATAAAAAACAAAGCAAGGCTATGATATTGCGTCATCATCTGGACGCAGATTCTTAAAGTTGAATATTCACGATAAGGATCCACTTAGTGGAATAGCCTGAAAGAAAGGTATGGCTACCTGAAGATGGTCATACACCCAATGGCACGATATGATTGGATCCATCAAGACTATAAGTCTCTGTTCATGAGTATAGTTCATCAAACATTCAAATTGTTTCTAAGTTGAAACTATGTGGAGAAACTATTAATGATGTTGATATGATTGAATACGTGGTAGTATACAAATTAATTGAGAGCTCCAAGAGCTAATGTATTACTACCTCGAAGGAAATGAAATTGTTGTAGTAAGTCTCAAAAGGAAACTTATAAGTTTCAAGGACATTGAAAAATGAGACTATAAATTATGGGAAGATTTAATACTTGACGCTACTACAATTGAAGCGGGTTTTAAATATTTATGTAAAAGACACCCGCCATTCTTTTGTAGTACATAAATATTGGTATGATGATGAAATCACATACGAAAGTAAACTAGAAGTTTATCAAATAAGTTGGCATAAACCCGGCCATCTGCTCAAATGTGATGCAAAAATAATTGAGAATTCACGAGGCTATATGTTGAAAATAAAAATTCTTCAAGAATTCTTTGTGTTGTTTGTTCTCGTGATAGAATGATTTTGATCGGCCTAAGATTGAAATTATATTCCATGAAATTTTTGGAACTTATAAAAAGGGTGAATATGGACCATTCACCTACTATGTGAACCGTTTACTAATAGACGCATCTATGGAATGGTCAGATGTGTTTTGATATCAACTTGTACTGATTTTTGTAAGGTTGCTGTTCAATTATTAAATTAAGAGTATAGTTCCAAATTATAAAATCATGTTGATAGTGCCGACCATATAGTATGTTGGTTTAGCAAAAATTGTATGCTCAATTATACAAATCATTAGGTCAAAACTCCAAATAAAATTTGGTATGAGATATGTTTATTTAACATATAGCAACACCTGAATGCATCAAGCCAACAAAGTTCATGTTTTCTCTCGGCTTGTATTAGACAAAGATTAGTGCAATTGAGCTATAGGCAAACCGTAAGTTTACTAATCCAATACTTTTTGTACTTTTGGCATGACTGCTCGATCTTGGATCTATAATGATGAGACGAATTATAGAAAATTCAAATGGGCATCCATTAAAGAGCTTGAAGATTCTTTCAAATGGTGAATTTTCTGTAGTGCTTGTTATCAAGGCAAAGTTAATTGTGAGACCATCACCAACAAAAGGTTGAGATTGAGTCCCCGCACTTGGAACGCATACATGGGGATATTTATGGACCTATCCGCCCACCTAGTGGACGTTTAGATACTTCATGGTCCTAATTGATGCTTCCTCTAGATGTACCATGTGTGCCTATTGCTCATCTCGCAACCCTGGGCGGCTTGCAAAATTATTGGCACAAATAATAATATTACTGGCACAATTTCCCGATAATCAAATTAAGTCCATTCGCCTTGATAATGTCATAGAAGCCATCCCAAGCATTTAATGATTATTGCTTATCAATTGGGAAAAGAGTTGAACATCCTGTAGCTCATGTTCACACTCAAAATGGACTTGCCGAGTCACTAATTAAACGTTTGGGCACTGATAAGGTTATTGCTCATGAAAACTAGGTCACCGCTCGGTTGGGGGTTATGCGATTCGCATGTTGCAACACTTGTTCGTCTCGCAATCGATAAATAATCATAATTTTCTCCTGCTATGTTGGTTTTTGGGTCAAGAACCCAATATTTCTCACACTGAGAATTTTTGGATGTGTTGTATATGTGCCCTGTGGCACCACCACATCGCACAAAAAATGGGTCCCTAAAGAAGGTTAGAAATTTATGTTGGGCTCAATCGCCCTCCATTATTCGGCTACCTTAATATTAACTAGAGATATGTTTACTTCTCAATTTGCAGATTGTCGGCTCATGAGACAATTTTTCCAAAAATGAGGGGAGAAAATTGTGAAATCAAAGAGAAATTTTGTGAAAATCCATCACTGCCTCATCTTTGATCCATGTTTATTTGAGCAAGAAGTACAAAAGATTATTCACTTGCAAAATATTTCAAATCAATTGAATGTATATATTTGTTAACTCTATTTATAATTCGCTGGGCAAGCCCAATGAAAGGTCCTTGAAGGACAAGGCTCCGGACACTGAAGCTGATAGACCAAACAAGCTTCCAAATATAACTCCTTGAAGAAGGAGAGGAGCAAATGATTAATATTAATGATGAGGTAAGCTTTGAGAAAGCAATTCACGACATAACACTTCATAAAACCTGGCAAAGGTTCAGTACCGAAAAATGATGAAAAATGAAGAGATCTCAATAAGTTGGTTCCATTGAACTAATATCAAAATGATCACGCCAATCCATACCTTTGATACAATATAGCGCGCAATATTGTAAAAGATTATGAGGATTCGACTACATCTATTAAAGTATGTTGATAGAAATAATTATCAAGTGAAATGATGCGTATTGATAAGCTGCAAAGCTTATCGGGACCCGAGAGTCCGCACACAAGAAAGATGTCACGCATTTAAATACTAATGAATGTTATCACTTGACAGAAATTTGTATGAAAATCATGAAGGAATCGAAATCTCGAAGCATTTACAAGTTTCTATAAACTTGTTCAATTCTTATATGAGAAAATCAAATAAAAAACAACATCTGAGTTTGTCATACTTGATGTTTATATTAATGACATAAACCTTATTGGAACTCCAATGGAGCTTCGAGCTACTTGATTATTTAAAGAAGGAATTTTGGAGATGAAAGACCTTTGGAAAGACAAAATTATGTCTTGGTCTCCAAATTGAGCACTTGAAAAATGGTGCTTTATTCATCAATCTCGCCATACGTAAAAGGTATTGAAAAGATTTATATGGACGGTAACCATTAAGTACCCGATTGTTGTTCGATCACTTGATGTGATTAAGGATCCATTCTCGACCTCAAGAAAGGAAGAGGAAATTCTTGGTCCTGAGTACCATATCTTAGTGTGATTGATACGCTAATGTATCTTGCTAATACCACAAGACCCGATATAGCCTTTTCTAAGCACTTGTTAGCAAGGTATAGTTCGGCTCCTACCAGAGGCATCGAATGGGATAAACACATAATGCGGTATCTAAAAGGACTACCGATATGGGCTTATTTTATTCAATAATTGTCTCGATCTGTTGGCTATGCCGATGCCGGGTATTTGTCTCAATCTCACACAAAGCTCGATCTCAAATTGGCTACGTGTTCAGCGCGGGAGGTACCGCAATATCTTGGAGATCTACAAAGCAATGTAGCTGGGCTTCATCAAATCATGCCGAGATAATACTCATGAAGCAAGCCGAGAATGTGTGTGGTTGAGGTCCATGATAATCTCATTAGAGAAAATGTGGTTTAAACTGCGACAAAGTACCCACAATTTTGTACGAAGATAATGCCGCATGCATAGCACAACTAAAGGGAGATTCAAAAGGAGATAGAACGGTTATCATTCACCAAAAAGTTTTTCACACACATGAGCTAAAAAGAATGGTGATATCAATGCAAATGCATTGCTCAAGTGACAATGTGGTCGATTCACCAAATCTCTACCTAACCGCAACTTTCAAAAAGACAGCAAGATCGGGATGCAAAGATTCATGAATGTTGTCATTAGGGGAGTTAATACGCGCCGTACTCTTTTTCCTTATGAGGTTTGTCCCACTCGGGGTTTTCCTTATAAGGTTTTTAATGAGGCAGCCATAACGCGTATTATTAGATATGTGTACCCTTTTCCTTCACTAGATTTTTTCCACCGGGTTTTTTCAAAGAAGCGTTTAACGAAAGACATTATCTATCAGCCAGACATCCAAGGGGAGTGTTATAAATATGTTTTCTATTTATGGTGAATGTCTATTTCTTAGAAAAAGTTAGGTTTGTAACTTTGTTACCAAGTACTCATAAATAAAGGGGTTTTCCAATTACGGTGGCCAATAAGACCATATAACTTCTTTAACTCCTCGCAGGATCCCATCAAGAGAAATAAGAACTTCTCTTCTTCTCTTTTCAAGCAATAATATTCTTATTCTTTCTTTATTATTTTATAACAATTTCTTCATTTACATAATAAGATATTATGAGAAAATGAAGATTACAAAAATAAAAAAAAAAAATAAATCTATAATTGGAAATGCTCTTCCATTGTCACTTCTTGCTTATGCCGCGGATCGCATGGTCAACCTGCATATTGAAAAGTTAGTTTACCCTTCCCACCTAAGGAGCAAATAGTCAACATTTAGACATACCGATTTTCCAAATAAAAATGCAAATAAATATGATAACGGCCCTTTTCGGTGACAAATCTCTTGACCCTTTGGGCAAGTTTTCTTAATCTTGACGACCATGACTGCCGCTATTTTTCTAAGTTTGAAATATGTACATGCCTTACTAAAGGCGCTAATATAGTCAAGTTCTAGGGAGTAAGAGTGGGTAATACCCGTTCCTTCAAGCGACAACTGAGAGTGAGGAAGTTTATGACCTGTCGACTCCACCGCCGATCGACCAAATCATAAGACATCCTCGGGGTGTTTTTATAGTGAACGGCCGTGAAACCACGCAACCGTTGTTGTGTGTGAGTGTGAAATTTCCCAAGTGGGAAATATGAACGAATATGCCGCTAATAATAAAACCACAACATTTTATGAATTAATAATTCCATATAAAAATAAATAATAACAAAACAAAAGATAATTATCAATATTATTAAAAAATATAAAAAAACTAAAAAAAATAAAAAAAATAAAAAAAATAAAAAAAATAAAAAAAATAAAAAAAATAAACCCAACAATTAACAAATATAAAGAAACCCCATTTAATGAATACCGTAATGGTCAAAGCCTAAAATTCTCCAAACAGAGTCGCCATGTCGTCGAGGTCCATATTTCCCTCATGAGTTAGCGGATTTGGCATGTGACGTGTCTCTTAAGAGTTTGAAAGAGAGAGTCGCCACCAATCGAATTTAAGGTGCGTTAAGGCACCATTCTAAGCTAAGGTCTATTACCTAGGTAACCGTAGTTGGGTGGTGGCGTTTTACTCACTAAATAAGGTGTTAGTGCCGAGGTCCACAAATGTGGTTTCCCTACCGTACTCATTAAATGGGAAATTTACTAGGTGAGCAAATAAATTGATTTTAACCTATAATATTTATGTTTAAACTAATTTGATAAAGAAATAAACATTTAAACAAATAAATAATTGAACTCATAAAGAAGAAAGAAGTTTGGGCAAAAAAAAAAAATGAATAACATTAAAATACACATAAAAGACAAAAAGCAAATAAAAAGCAAGTAAATAAATGACAAACAACAAAATGAGACAAAAACAACCAAATATAATAATTATTTTAATTAGAAATGAACCTCATGTAGGCGCCACGTATCCTTTATGGGAATCGTGCCGAACGTAGTTCTACCTGTTTTAACCTAACGGGATCACCCAATGCAACTTAAATAATATTTCACAATCGTTAGATTGCTCGTATTATTCGCCGAGCAATGTATTATCATTTCCCAACTACCCACCTAATTAATTTAGTTGTTAATCCTATAGCGTTTCTAAGCGAAGAAAACCAATCCGCCTAATATGTGCCTACCCTCGTCCCAATCCTAATGTCCAAGCAGGCGTTGGACAACTATTTTGGATTTTGGGTCTAAAATTCTAAGGTTTAAAAAAAAAGGGTGATTAATCGACAAACAAAAACATTAATACTAAACAAATAGCAAATATGTTTTCAAATATGCCCATGATTTCTCGCTATGAGAATAAATCTCACATACATGATTTCTAGTGAAAAAGGGAAAGTAAAACAAGACATACGTAAAAACCATTAGACACAATATATAATTTAAATAAATCAATATAAGATTCTCAGAGCGAATTTACACGTAAGATAACACATTTCATGTCAAAAGTGATTAACATTTATGAAGGTATTTTACTTAAATAATCATACCAGTTTGTAGCAAATAAATTGATTATAATAGATAGCAAACTTAGTGGCGTATTTGTTGATGTAGATAATACTTCATGTATGATTAATTATTAACTATCAACATGATATCTAACAAGTTATTAATCCCATTTTAAACCCTCACACAGATTGCAATCCCTAGCAGATTTATTTATTAAGAACACAAGACATGCTTTCGATTCTAGTCAATGCTTTTTAATTATATATGATCCTATAGACATGATATCTAGTGATATGGTATCAATTAAATTCTTATAACCACATTTCTATATCTATATGTTTGTTAACTTATAGAGTACGTTTTCTATCTGAGATTGCCTAATTAAGTATCATAAGTAAAAACTAGAAAACATACAAACCCCCACCCATAAACCCCTTTTCACTATTGTCATAGTTTATTACAATTTACAACCGATAAAAAGGAAAATGAACAAATAAATTATAATGAAACATGAAAATAACATTAAGTAAATCTGAGCCCCATTCGCCCAAGAATTTGCAAACAAAACTAAAGGCAAGGGAACACCGCTTCAAAAGACGGGCTGAGAGTGAGTGATTCAAAAATAAGAAAGATACTAGAAATCGACGACCAATAACAAGATGAAGCTAAAATGATTCTCAAATATAAAATATTCCCTTTGAGCCGCTCAAAAGAAGAAGAATTATTCCATCGTATTTGAATGCTAGAGAAAAATATGAAGTAATGAGATTTTTATGTTCTCGTTTCTCCCCCTTCTCAAATGAGAAGGTCTACTTATATAGTCGAGAAAGAGGAATTAAAGGAAGCAATAATGTCAGCCTAATCAATTTAAAAATCTTTTCCTTTTACCAACAAAGATAAACGACTACAACGCACTAAAAATTGCACGCTAAGGAGAAGAATCATCAATCAATTATTTTCCTTAAAAACCAAAACTATAATTACTATAAATAAATAATCAAATAAAGATAAATCAAATCAAGACTTCATTAGCTCAATTAAAGTAGGAAAGTTTGAGCTGGCCATAATAAAAACATTCAAAGAACAAATGAACTAGCTGCACGAATATTTTTCAAAAATAAAAATAATAATAATAATAATAATAATAATAATAATAATTACCGTGAATTCATAACATAAATGTGTTGACCATATAAGAGAAATGAAATGTGAAATAATGCACGGTGATTAAAAAGCCAATCAATAAAAAAGACAGAGTTAAATTACTAGAGAATGCAAATGTAGAACTCGGAAGCCAAAACAAAAATCAATTCAAAAACAGTAGTATTTCCCGAGCGCCGATCCAAACAAATTATTTGTGGTCAATCAAATATTACTAATAAGTGGCATGAGTTCAGAATCCTCATCCTCAATTTCTAATCACAAATTGGTGATAATTTACAAATAGAACTAATAATAATAAAATTAATTAACATAGATGATCACTTTCAATAAACCAAACTTAAAGCTATACTCATATTGAATAATCGACAAAGAACGTCGGGCGAAGCTTTTATTATATAGATTGGAGATTATAACAATTGAGAGATAGAGACCCACTTGTCTATTCTATTACAAGGAAATCGTGATGATGGGGAGGGTAAGTCATTCAAAACACAATTGAACATTACTATGTGTAGATACAAAAATTATAACTAACCTAAGTTTTCTTTACGACCTTATGGACTTGCATCACAAAGATAATTCCGCATCAATACTCCGTAAAAGGCCCCGTTAAAAATTCACCACTAACAAGAAATGCAAGGTTCAACAAACATAGAGATATGGATCTACATGAGAATAAAGGATGTTGGTATATTGCTCCTTTATTCTGGACAAGAAGTCAAGAAACCAACTAATTCATGAATTAAACTCCTGTTACCTGAATGCTGGAGAAATCTGGTACTTACCGATAATATGTGTGCAAGGAGGTAATATGATCTCCAAGAAGCTAACGAGGAGGGGAGGCGATGGTGTTTGGGCGGTGTTTTGCAGTGACTTGAGATCTGGTCGGCAATTGTTAGCGGGTTCGACCGTTAAAGAAAAGAAATGAAAGAGAGAAAAGAGGGAGAAAGGGAGAGATTTGGTGGTGGCGTAGGCAAGAAGGGTAAAGAGGAAAATGTCACCCGAGATTGTGGAGGTTTTTCTGCGGTTGCCTGGGTGGTGGAAAAAAAGAGAGGGGACGGGCGTCACAGGTTGTTTTCCCACGAAGAGGTCGGATGGAGATGGTTTTGGTTTGGTCTTGCCGCTTTTGTCTGTCGCCGCTGGAGAAAACAGCGCAGCTGTGTGGTGGTGGTGCCACGGAGTAGTGAGGGAAAGGGACAATGGGTTGCCCTGAGAAGAGAAGAAAGGGAAAGAGGAAGGCAAGGTTAGAGAGAGGTGGCTGTCCGTGGTGCGCCACAGAGGGAAAGGCGGAGAGCTGGAAGGTGAACGGCCAGCTCGTTGGTGGTTGTTGAGGTTGGTGGTCACCGGAGAAACCGAGGGAGAGAAGAGGAGGTTGGGCGGCGCTTAGGTAGTGGTGTTGTCAGCTTCTATGTTGTTTTGGTCTACAACAACTGGGTGGAAGGGAAAGAGAGGGCCTCACCAGTGGTGTTTCGCCCGGGAAGACCCAGGGCATGGTGGTCAAGCGCTGGCCTACCGGAGAGGAAGAGAGAGGGGAAAGAGGAAGGTTGCCTGGGCGTTAACGGGATATTGGTGGCCTGGTGAGGGGAAGAAGAAAGGAAATGGAGAGAGGGAGAGGGAGGTGGCTACGTGTTAAATTACGGAGGGAGAAATGGATGAAAAATTTAGGTTTTCTTTGGGGTAGGTTAGGTAAATAAGAAAAAGTATATTAGGGATTCAATGTACGTTAGGATTAGATACGCTGAGGGCCGAGATTAATTTTGGCTAGATGGGTCGGGTCACGGTTAATTGGGTTACCGAATTAAGACAAATGGGTTAATTGAATTGAATTTAATTAGCTAGAATTTGATTTTTAACTAATAGCCAAAATTGGTCAAAAAGAGGCTGAAATTGACATAAATTGGAATAGAAATTGACCAGATTTGAAATAAATTTGAATGACTAATAACAAGTGGCTAGAATTTAAATAAATTGGAGGAAAGTGAATTTAGCTGCTATTAAATTAATAAATATACTACATTTGTAGATAAATAAATAATGAATAATAAAAATAGTTTAAATTATAGAAAATCATTTAAATATTATTATTAATAAATAAAATCATAAATCTTAGTTTACTTATGTAAATATCATATTATTAAATTATTATATTTATGAATAAAAATATAAAATTAAAAAAACAAAAAAAACATTTGAGATAGTCAGTTATATGAAATTGGAAATTAAATTATGATTGAAATAAATTAAAAATATTAAAAATATTAGTCAAATAAATTTGTAAAATTTAGTAAAATTATGTAAATAGTTTATTAAATAAATATATATTTCAAATAATAAGGGGTGTACATAAAACGAAATACATTATATACCTAGCTAATTATTTAATATCAAACTTAAAATTAATATGAGTCATATATATAATTGAAATAATTTCACAACATTATGGTAATAAATTATTTTATAATACAAAAAGTGAGTCTAATATTTACGTAAAAATAAGTAAATAAATATATAAATATATAAGCAAGATATTACTATACAGGTAGGTCAAATTGGGTGTCAACGCCATATATTCAACTTGCTCGATCAAAGAGGTCAAGTTAGGAAAAGAAAATGATAGTAGTAATTTGAGGCTACTAACCCTCATCTAATTAATTTGAGTTCTAATCGAGGATACTTAAACCAAGACATATGGCAAGGGAAAATATACACACCTAAGGGGCTGAGAGGATTGAGGTGAAATTCATCTATGTAGGTCTATATATCTAGATGAACTTAATCGCGCCTGGCGTAAAATTCACTAGAATAGATTACTAATAGAATAAGCCTACTATGTTATGAAATCATGGGGAACACAATCCTGGCTGTTTCAATAATTTGATAACAACCAATCATTTGCTAATTACTTTTTTATATTTCGTAAAACCCTTTTCCCCGAAATATTGACTATTGATTAATTCTATTCATCATTAACATATTATTTCTTCTTATTTTCAAGTGGGATCGACCTCAATCTAGTTGGTTACTATATTTGACTACCACTTTATATGTCAATTGCTGGGGTGTAATTTATAATCGTCCCGCCTAGATTGTTGTCGTGGCGCGCATCGCTCGAAAGGACCGAAAAAGAATGGACAAAAAGCAAATACTTGATTGGTGTAGTGTAGAGACAATCTACTTGGACCTTAAAAAAGATAAGTCTTGGAGTATCAATCTTTAACGTAAAAATGAATAGGATGAAACTTGAAAAATGTGTCACTATCACAAGTAATTTCTGACAAAAAAAAAAGGATGCTTTGTAATACACTAGACATAAAAATATTATTTAGATAGAGACGATGATTGAAAAGATTTAAAAGAGAAGCATTACCAATATTATGAATTGACAAGACTTGGCCATTACCTACTTAGAGTTGGTTCGCATTATCTATATACCTCTCAGCGAGACGAAAACTGTACAAATTAGGTGCACATGCGTGAGTCTAGATACCACCAGGTGAGTGGTATCACCTCCTAATATGTGAGATGATCGAGGAATTTATTGTGTGATTGTAATGCAGCTAGAAGAATGTGAGATGAGATGATCGCGTCTTACAAATTTACATGGGGCCTGGTTAATGTTTCTAAAGTTCCATGGCTTCCCATGAATAAAGTTCAATATGCTAAAGTAATTGGAGTTTCAATAAAAAATGTTATGACCATCACCTACCCTATAGACCTTCTGGGTAGAAACTCGCTACCACCACGACCATATTGTGATTGTTGTCCCTATGTGGATCGAATTGAGGATCAATGGTCAAAATTTCATTGATGGAGCAAGGTCAACTGGCGAATCCATGAGCAAGAGAGAAGAAAGGATGGTCCATGGATGAATCCAGATTCGCAGTAGAAGCCCGAGAAGGTCTGGGCTAAAATTAGTTTAGAAAAGCGCATTTAGTCATTATAATGAGTCCTAAATTGTGTTGTAGTCCTTTTTGAAAACATAACTGAAATTCGAAAGATGTGGTCAGCCTTAGTCAGCAAGTTCACCGACTAGATGTTTTACTTGTGTAGAAATTATGTGATTGTAAGATCATCTTGTTCCATATTTTTGTACAGATATGTAAATTGAGAACTAAGACCACGAGAAGTTAAAAACATTGTCACGAGGGTGTCCCACTATTTTCGATGTATTAATCCTATAGAAAACTGAGACTCCTCGAGAGAGACAAGATCGTAAAACTCGTGATAAGTTGGTCTTGTTGTAATCCACCCGCACAATACGAATTTGTCTCGGGGTTCAAGCCTTCGATGGAGACTCAGAATGGAAAAATTATTGATCCATCAATGAATACATGAAGATTTTTTCAAATAAAAATGGTGCTAGATGATATCTAAAATAGGTAGTTTTTGGACATAAGTTTGATTGAGATAAAGTGATGAGAACGCTTTTAAGGGGTTCGAAGAAGATATAAAAATATGCAAAGGCTTTCTATATTACTTTACACGATAATGGGGTATATTTATACATTGGTGTTATAATAATGACACCTAGATTAGACCCAAGAGGTGGGGTAAATTGGTTCAACGTATTTTTGCACAAATTAAAAACTTAACTTGAATTTATTTTTACGGGGAAACGTACTTGAACTTTGTCCCTTAAGCGCAGCCCAATTCAAGTAGAATAAAAGTGGTAAAATGCTTAAAAGACAAGAATTTTATGTGAAAGTTCTAATGGGTGTAAAAACCACCACCTACTTCCTAGTAGGATTAATTCAACTCCACTAAACATCGAGCCACTCGATTGTAACCCCATAATCCAAGGACCTACCCTTAAGCCCTACAGTTCCTTAACCCGTATAAACTACCCCTTAGTTTAACAAGATGAACTTTAACACAACTACACCGAATAAAAACGCACTGAAATAAAATACATTCACGATTCACTACAATTGACCCTAGACTGCACAAAGAACGAACGCACTGGGACAGCTTTTAGCACCTGGGCCAACTTTTCTTCAACTTGAATGCCAATTGAAAGCTAAAGAACTATGGACTTTGCCGAAGATATTTTGTGAGTGAATGACCTTCTGGACGTGGGTAGACTCTTTATTTATAGCACATGAATGTCCAATTTGTCTTCCACTCAGCTGAAGAAGGAAACGTTGGACTCCTTTCTTTCCTTTTCTTGAAAGATCTTGTTTAATTCTTTCTGAAATCTCCAATAAAATATTCTCTTTCCTTTTCGCAAACTAATAATCTACCCTTTCCTTAGAAAAAGGATTCCTTTCCTTATATAGTCCTTGTTGACTTTTAGTTCTCTTTCTCCTTATTTTCCACTCTTTGAGACACTAAAGCAATCAATTAGTAGCACACGTTTTATGTGAATAGCGCATCGATTATTAATACTACCTCAATTAATTTATGTGTCAAGCATATTTTTAAATCATCATCAAATATCATTAAAACCAATTCCAATAAATTCTCCCTTTTATGATGACAAATAAAAATATTCTAAATATGTACGCCATTCAGTTAATCAATAATTAAGCAAAAAACCATACCCCTCAAGCATAACCTTCCTCCTTTTGGCATCAAGGAAAAGGCTCAAGTAATAAACAAAAGCGCACAAGTCAAGGAAGTATAAAAGAAACAATACAAGTAACCAATAAAATATCATCCCATATGAAGACAACAGACAAAAGTAGGAACAAAGCAGCAACAACAAAAGATAACTAGGCACACCCAAACAGCACAAAAACCAACACACGCCTAGGAAATCTAGGGAATAGGAGGTGGGGATGGAGAACAAGAGAGGATGGCACTGCGGAGAGGGACGAGTCCGCATGAGACATAAGATCATTATGACGTGCCACGCCGGCTTCCTCATTCTTTACAAATTGTGTCTTAAGTTGCTCAATTTCCAAACGCAATCGAGTGCCATCAGTATGCACATCGTTGTGAGACCCCGAGTCTCAAAATAATCCAGAGCATCATACAAGGAATAATATTCAACCGGCAACCGCACCCCCAACTTTCCTAACAACTTCATCAATAAAAAACCATAAGGCATAACATGGTTTTGTGAACATCAGTGACCACCTTGGTGATATAACCAACAATCAATTTTGGAAAGTTGATAGGCGCTCTTGATCAAGCGCCTTCATCAATCGCCAAAGCAGTTAAAGATCCCGACGGTTCCTCGGCAAATGAATCGTCTTGGCCAACAAAGCAATAAGTAGCTTACGATACATAGACATCGACCTCTTGAAGACCTTGGAAACATAGGTGTGATGGGTCACCCAAAAATTTTCGAACAATGCCCGGTAGGTTTCAAGGGTGGAGGGAGATCAAAGCCACTTATTTTTCCTCGACATGTCGCAAAACCCCATCGCAATACTCAACACAAACACGTAAATTTTGAGAATTAAAACCACACAGAACTTGCCCCCACTTTTTCTGGGTAATATAACTTAGAAATGAAGACAAGAAATGAAGAATTCAATCACTAAAGTTTTGCAACAACAAAGACTCATCGCAAACAAAAAAAGCCAACCTTGTACTTTATTTTGTTCCACGTAGTATTCAAACAAGAGTCGCAGTGGAGTGAAACACCATATTCCCTTTAGTGCCTTTCTAGAAGAGAAAGGCTTGATTCGGGAACCTTAGTTTTTGGAACGTAGGAATAGGGGACTGCTAAAGGACCCAAGAAACCTGCATCTAGCGAGCTCGAGTACGAGAGAGGAGGGACTAGAGACACATGGAAATTTCAACCCGAAGTAGGAACAACGCAGAGCCGAAATTGCTTGTGAGCACCTTTTTTCATAGAGGCCAAAGGAATCGAGTCATCAAGGCTTTCTCGCATTCTGACATAAAATATCGACGGAGCCACCCACATTTGGAGAGTAGAGAAGCAAGTCGGCCGTACTCGAAGGAGTATTGGGCAAGGAGGAGAATCGGGTTCTTGGCGTTGAATGACTCTCACATTCGGCCATCAAGGAGGAAAGCTCCATCGCCCTCCGATGAGGAATGACTGTGGCTTCCATCTGACCCTTCCTCAGCAGTAGTGGACGCTGGGAGAGTTTCATGGAAGACCTAGGTGATGCACCTGACTGGCCACATTCGTAATCACTTAAAAATACCCTCATTCCGAGGGGAGGAAGACCGGGAAAGTTGAGGAATATCGGGTATACGAGATGGGGACGAAGGCTTATTGGTGGAGGAATACATTCCGCGAGTGCAAAAGAAAGGGGTTACCAGCGGAAAGGGAGATAGATGATGAAGGGGAGAAGATAGGTGTCTAGGAAAGTCAATGAAAATAAAATGAAAAGGAAAAATAGAAGGATTTAAATCGGGTGTGGTGCCTTAGGGTTTAGGTGGAATTAAAAGGTTTGGGGGAAGGGAAAAAGGTGTCATGATGGTGTAGAGCGTGGACATAGTACCGCGGGCATGGGGCGACAAGCACAAGGGATTTTGGGGGAGAGGGAAATATAGGGAACAGACTAGGTGTACACGTCATGTGAGTAAATGCACCTACCGTAAAGAACCGTACTTGACATAGTTCTCGTGATGCCACGTGTTCCTTGAGATCCCGGTCAAAAAATGGTCAAAATATAATGATTAGAGTGTGTGCCTTTTGTAAAAATATGACTCGGAGAGTGCATTTAAGAGCACAAGACGAAAAATCCCTCAAGATGGTCGCTGACCATCCATCGTCAGAAAAGCCCCTTTATCAAATAATAATGCCAAAGAAGGAAAATCCATTAACCCGATGTTATCAATCTGATTAACCCAAGTTCATTTTTAATTTTTCAAATTGTTCTCTACTAAGAGCCTTAGTATCAGCAATTTGATTCTCGCTTGTGTAAAATTGCATGATATCGTAATCTTTTCAACATTATCCCTTAGAAAGTGATGTCTAATATCAATGTGTTTTGTTCTTTTATGCCGACTGAATTTTTAGCAATATTTATACACAGGTTATCACGTAGATAGGCACAATGCCCATGCTCCAACCCACATCCTCAATTGTTGTTTTATCCACAAAAAGTTGAGCATAACAAGATGCGGCTACATATACCAGCCCTTCGGGCCTCATGATGGATATTGAATTTGTTTCTTTTGTAGCTCAAGAAAAGCTAAACATGAACCAAAAGTGTGTCATACCTGATGTGCTTTTCCCGTTCGTAGAAGAGAACCCGCATAGCCGCATTTGCACAACCTACTAGATCAAGATTACCTCCCTTGGGATACCATTGGACATAGACTATCTCGTACCCTTCAAATACCTTAAGATACGCTTAACTTCAATCATGTAAGATTCACTAGGAGAAGATTGAAACATTGCACATAATTCAACGCTAAACACAATATCTGGCCTGGCCAAGCAAGCAAAAGAGATCCAATCATACCCCCTATAGCTTTTGTCACTTACTAGATTTCCATGTTCCTGCTATTTACTAGCTTAGTGGCAAGAGTACACAGGTGTGTCAATTGGTTTAGAGGAATTCATGTCATATTTCTTGGCAATTCCTTAATATATTTTTGCGTTGATGGATCATTGTCCAGCTTGAAAATTGTTTGATTTGTAAGCCTAAGAAGAAATTAAGTTCACTCATAATACTCATTTCGACTCACTACCTCATCAACAAACCAAATTCATTAATAAAGGTTTACTTGTTGCACCAAAGATAATATCATCTACGTATACTTGTACCAACCAACAATGAATCTTTTTCTTTGCTTTTTAAACACGCTTATCAATGTTCCCCAGAAAAACCATTTTCCATCAAAAATTTTGAAAGACGCTCATACCAAGTTCTGGGAGCTTGTTTCAAACCATAAAAGCCTTATCTAATTTAAAACATAATCGAAAAATCGATTTTCAAAGCCGTAATAATAAAACATAAATTCTCTTCGTTCCCCATTTAAACTCACTTTTTGACATCCATTTGTAGTGGTGAATCCATGGTTTGAAAGGCAATTAGCATTCTTATTGCCTCCATCCTGCAACCGGTGTCTCTTCATAATCGATGCCTTCCTTGGTTATATGCTCGACCACCGCACGAGTTTGTTCCCCGGTGACCGGCTCCCCTGCTCATCAAGTTTACTTCTGCACCCGCTTGCCTATTACGCACGACCCATTGGTGGTGGTTCCAGGTGTCATACCTGCTCCTTCAAACCTAAGTCTCTCTTGCATAGCCATTACCCAATCTGATCCCGTAAGCCAGCCTCTTAGGCTCAATATAAGATAAGAAAGTTGAATGAGCACAAAAAGTTTCTCATAGAGTGCCCTGCCCGAATTCCCTATTCGCATCGCTACATAAATCAAGGGGTGAGAACTTTGATGTCGTGGCCTCAAAACCAATTCTTGTGGATTGTCATTTTGTGTTTCGAACAAGGTCGGGCGGATTCCTTCCCCTTTTCCCCGCCGCACCGACCACCGCTCGGGGATTGTTCCCCCGGCGCTCCGCTCTTGGTTCTCGAGGAACGTTCAAGGAGTCTATTTCCAAGAGAGTTCCTTCATTTAGAATCGGGGAGAACTTACATGTTCGGATGAAGATTGAACAAGGCCAATTTCATGTTGTTCATCTTCATTTCCCTCAGACTGTTCTCAACAAAAGGTTAGGACTCATCAAAGATAACATGAATGTTTTCTACTACACACTTTTGTCCTTTTATTGAACACTTTATAGGCTTTACCGTTTGAGTATATCTAAGAACACTCCTTCATCACTTTCTGCATCAAACTTTTCTAAGGTGCTTTTTCCATTATTGGAACCAAAACACTTGCTACCAAAGGTTCGCAAGTGTTTGATATTCGATTTTCATTTTGGAGAAGTTCGTAAGGAGTTTTATCAAGAAGAGATCTAATCATGCATCTCGTTAATTATGTAACAAGTCGTATTTAATGCCGCCCAAAAACTCTTAGGAAGTCCACTAGCGATAAACATTGTTGGTGTCATATCTTCTAGTGTTCTATTTTTTCTTTCAATTCCACTCATTTGTTGGGAAGTTCTTGGGGATGAAAATTGTGATTGATTCCATATTTGAAACAAAAAGCAAGTAAACTTGGCATTTTCAAACTCGTGTCATGACGTATCGAATACTATGCCAAATTCAAACCAAAGAGTCCGTTGAATCCTTTTTGCAAACACTTTAAACATGTCACTTCATCCTTAGAGGATAGAAATAGTATTCATGTAAAGCGTGAGAAACCATTAATTATCACCAGAATCTCTTAAGATGTTTACCCTTTGTTTCCAACTTAGAACCCTGCTCTTCCCTAAAAGTTTTTAACATATTAATTAGTGACAACATTTAAAAAAAATTTAAAAAAAAAAGATACATCGATCTTGAAAAATTAAGAAAAACTACTCTACTCTACTCACTTAGAAGATGCTGAGCTAGATTTCCAGCAGAAAGCAATACTATAGACTAAATAATGCTCACCATCCTCAATGCAACACCCAAAAGGCAAACAAGATTAGACGTTTTGACTCGGAAAGATTCTCGAGTTCTTCGGTGAAAGAATCGATCGATACTTCGTATATCTCGTTGATATAACCATTGTCCACCGAGCCCCTTGAAAACTTGCCCGCACTACCGTCCCAGAATTTCTTTCTCATCCCCCAAAATTTATCATGTTTTCGATTCGGTTTTTGGAGTGAAGTATATAGCTTCCGGGACAGCAAACCCTTTGGCTTCAAAAGAAGAAGCTGGCCCGTTTCCCAAGATTGCTACATACTTAACAAGATCACCATCATCATCCCAAATGTTGCTAAAATGATTGCAACCAATGCTTTTCATGCTAAAGAATCAACAATTTTTTATATATATGAGTAAGATGAATGAGAATATGAAACAATTAGTGCTAGATACTTGCTAAACACCCTCATACTATTAATTCTGATTTTTGATACTTTTCACTTGGACTTTTTCACAAAGAAAAGACAAACAAGAAAAGGTACTAAAACTAGTAGAAGAGAAAATAATCTCATCAATTTCCCGGATACACCACCTAAAGTATTTAATGCCGGCAAACACCCGAAGAAATCATCCATTAAAGAGGGATCATTTAATTTTCGCTGAAAGTTAATCCGAAATAACAACAAACACAAGACAAAGAAGCCTCGCTTCATTGTTCTTCTGACAACCGATGGAGTGACGATCCCTTGTAGATTTGATGCCATGGTGCAATCCCTGCAAAGCATCATCAAAGTTGGAGGAACCGCAATAACCAACAACATCCTAACATCCTTAAAATTGATCCGCATAACATCTCTGCCAACGGTGCTGCCAGAACATTGGTTACTTCGATAGAGGGGATCAAGCCCACATTTATTGATGGAAACCTAAGGTCGGGTGCTTAAAGGGTCCGTGAGGCGCGTTGTCCCCATCGATCTTCCTTCCGGAGGAACGTGCCATTCCCTTGCCGTCACTGCTTGGCCAATGCCCGAGAGAAAAAGTTATGGTATTTTGGCAAAGATTCGTGGTGGGGAAACTATCCCATTCATGGATGATTTCTGACCGCCCGCGATGCATTCACCGCTAGGTTTGTAAGGAGACAGAGGTGACCACCCAATACCCGCATAATTTTAATTTGCACTTGAATCTTTAGGAAGGAAGTGAAAGAAAAGCAAAGCAACATATCTAGCTCGAGAAGCAAATAAGAGATCAAGAATATAACACATGGGTTGGAAAAGAAGACAACTACAATCATCTCCTTTAATTGATGATACTTACTAACTTCGATGATTGATATAAATCCAAGTCACTTTTATTCCATATCTCGAAGTTGATCAAAGACGACATTTATCTATCTACAGTCCAACATCGTACGTCACTTCACTAACAACCAAGGGCAAAATCAAGAAAAGCTCCCAATTACAAGTTAGTAAATGTTTTTTTGAACGTACAAGAAATTGTGGCGATCATATATAGGGATATTTTCCTCATTAGAATCGAAGAATGTATGAGGATAGGATATTCGTTATTTTATTACTATTTTATCTTGCTTAGTTATTCTTACGCTTCTTTGAAGTGGCTGATAATTTGTGCACAATTAAACAATATATATATAATGATATCAAGTCCAAAGACCATCCATGGCTTTATATTTGGGTGGTAATCTGCATTCATTAGAATAGAAGAGAAAGATTAAATGTCTTTGGATGGCTAAATAAACTGTATTTGCATCATTGGTGTTGTATAATATGCTTGTGTTACTAGTTTACTTTGATAAGAAGAGAACTACTGATATTATCACCTCGAAAATTCTTACACATAACTATGTCCAAATAGCGAAGACAAAAAGTTCTCATTAGATTGGAACGAAAGTCCGTGTCAAAATATTATTTATTTTTTTAGATTTTTTTAAAATAAAAGCTCACACTTGATAAAAATACTATTTACTTTTTTTTAATATTTTAAATTTTAAAATTAACTAATTTTATATTTTAAACTTTTTTATTTGAAATATATAGAAAATATTAATATTTAAAGCGATTATGATTTTATCTTTTAAGAAATACCATACGTTGTCAAAAATTATACTTATATGCAAATCAATCTTATGTTTAGGACTTTTGAAAATACAACTTGAAAAAGTTAGTAGCTCTGCACAAAGCATCCGCATTAACGTGGTTCGAAGAAGGATTGCACCCCAAGAGCCGATATGATGGGCCTACCCTACAAAAATATTAATGGCTATTTTCACTAATTTTGATCTATTTTTTTATTTGGACGACTAATTATAAATAAATAAATGTTAATTGTGATATGATTAATATTAGTGCCAAACAAGCCGATAATAATCCCTCACAATACATTTCATAAGTGTTGGATTTGTTTAAACTAATAACATATACTATATGTTTATTATACTATACAACTTTTGTACAATGAGTATTCGCATGCTAATATTTATATCACAAGTTAATTTGTTAATAGTGTAGTAATACAAATTTTATAATACTAACATGAAATATATATGTCGCGCCTCCATTTCCCCCTGCAGTAAAGCGGGACCCAACATGTGACCACTTCAAGGGCCGATATTCGAAGAGAGTCGCCACCTAACTTAATTAAGGTGCGTTAGGGCATCCCAAGCTTTATTTTCTAGGTAACCGTAGCTCCGTAAGGTGAGTTTGTTACTCTAAAGAAGGTGTTGGCACCTTTCGAGGTCCACAAATGTGGTTTCCCCGACCTGCATCGGCTAAATAGATATTAGCTAAGCGATCAAATAAATTGATTTTAACCTATAATATTTATTTTTAAACTAATTTGATAAAGAAATAAATATTTAAACAAATAGATAATTAACTCATAAACAAAAAGCAGCTGTTGTTTGAGCAAAATGAATAACATTAAAATACACATAAAAGATAAAGCAATAAATGACAAACACAAAATGAGAAATAAATAATTATTTTACCATGGGCCGAACCTCATAGAGGCGCCTCACGATCCCTTAAGGGAATCATCGAACTTAGTTCTGACCTGGTTTTAACCTAATGGGATCACCTTTGCAACTTAAATAATACTTAGCAATTCTTTGAATTGCCTGTATTATTCAAATGGTGCCAATGTATCATCATTTTTCGACTACCCAATTCCACTGATTAATTAACTTAAACGCCTATGTGATAAACTAACGTCCTACTATTTCCTACCCGCACCAATCATAAGGTCCAAGAGGCTTTGGACAACTATTTTGCTTCGATCTAAAAATCCTATGGCTTTAAAAGAAAAACGTCAAGCAAACAAATAGATTTAAGGCAAATTTAGTAAGGTTTCACATATGCCTCTTTTTATTAAAAATAAGCAAATAGCAAGTCTATAAGCATGACATCATCATGAAAATTCTTATAACAATAGTATTTAATGCAAGAAACGATTTTTGAACATGTAACATATAAAGTAACATTTAACAGACAAGATCTATGATTTTTAATAAATACGTATTAGATCCTATAGGCATGAGGTCTTAGTATAAGAATAAATCCTATATGCATATTTTTGATGCACAAATATGTTTATACATATAGCACATAAATACAATATATAACAATCAGATTATGTAAACGAATGATCCTATACGATATTTGTTTAGCACTTCCTGAAATAGTTTCTACAATAAAAGAACCTTACCGATTCAAAATATTATTTAGGTATAGAAAATTTCTTCATGCCGAAATATTAATTTTTAAGTAAGAATTGAGGACATAAACACTTTAAAACACATACTATTGAACATATCCAAACATGAGCGTAATCATTATAAGCATGAAATCTAAGTGATGACGAGCAATTTAAAATGCAAGAAACTTATGGACATGATATCTAATTGGCCTCGATAGAAGTTCTCTAGTGATCGTAAAAGTTATGTAAAGTAAACAAATGATTTAATCCTAAAAGCTTGATGTCTATCGTGTACAAAGTCATGGGTTCATTGTTATATATGCGATTTTATGAAGCAAAACACGTGGGTTACAATATTTGCATACCTATTTCATCATATCCGCTCACATATACTTGAACGCATATATAGGTGTGGCTTTTAATATTTTACGCTTTAAACATACTATACCGATAATTAACTTCTATAGATATGGTATTCAACCAAATAAAAATATATAATAATATTCATTTTTTGTTAGCCAAAACGTCAATAGATAACACGAAATATAATTCAAATTAAAAAAATGCATTAGACCTTATAGGCATGATTTCTAATGTTGTATTATCGCGTTAAGAATTTCTATAGGCATGGTCTTCTAATGAACATGTACTCGTTTATATTGACCAGGGCAAGTAAAAAAACAAGAAGGAAAATACAATCCCCACCCCCAAAACCCCTCTTTCTCCACTATTTATCATTGTCTTTGCCATTATTACAAAGAATAAATAAAATAAAACAAAAACTAAAATAAGATAACGACTAAATACAAAGACAATTCAACGAAATTAATAAATAAATCATCTATTCCAGATTCCGAATCCACTCTTCAATACTTGCCTTCCTAAGAAATCATACGTAATGAAATATAACAAAACAACATATAGAAACCCTGGGATCTAAGAGAAAATCATGTTTAGGCTCGAATCACATAGTATCATAAATTTTAAACCAAAGACTACTACCACAACATACATGTAGCATGTTTAAAG
Organism: Datura stramonium; assembly: GCA_018107945.1. NCBI lineage: Eukaryota > Viridiplantae > Streptophyta > Magnoliopsida > Solanales > Solanaceae > Datura > Datura stramonium. The sequence continues at coordinate 13,084 of JACEIK010003131.1, read as the reverse complement.
CATATTATTGCAGAAATATAACATAAAAGTATACTAACCGGTTGGATGACAAGAATCGAAAATAATCAATAAATACTCCAAAAGCCTTGATTTATCACCCAACTAACACATCAAGATCATGAGAATTTCAAGGATTCCGAGCAAAGGCTTGTGTTGAGAGTAAGTTTTTAAAAATTAATAGAGGAATGAAGAAAAAGTGCTTAAGAACAAGGTAATTTCTAAGCTTACAAACCAATGTCCCAATGCCTAAACAAAAAGAAGAGAGTTAAGCTTATAGTCAATCCATAGTGTAATTTCTATGGGTAAATACTACCAATTAAGTCACAAAATCAATTAAGGGAGAAATAAAGAAAAGGAAAATAATAAAGAAACTCATCGCACCAACTTCCATCGGCTAATCCCATGTAAGGCCGATGAGAGAAAACTTTATTATCTCAGGAGGCCCGAAAACAACCTGTGATCGAATAATCCATTATTGTTCTTCCCACGCCTGACATACAATCAAGGGTTAGGTTTGGAACCCACACCGCTTGTTCCTTTCTTTTAAAAACCGAGAAATCAAATCTTTCCTAATCCATCTAACTGTGTTACCATTTTTTCAAGAGCTTTAATCTTGGCTAAACATTCATATCTAACATGCCAACATGTCCACAATGGCTACAAAGTTTATATTCTCGCCAAACCAACATATTTTCTTTTTCGATCCCATTTGACAGTGTTTGCTCCTGTAAAGGCATCCAAGCACTGCTATAATGCTCATTTAGCCAGCTTGAAAGCTTCTCGTAAGACTTTTCTATTTTTTTCATCAGCAATGTCATAATTTGTTTGATTCAAGGTTACTTGAAATAAATTTTTTCTCTTCTCTTTGCAATACCCTTTTTCAAGGAAGTACTCTGCTTCATGAAAACTTTAATCATAGTTACTTATTTCACCGCTTTGATGTTTTTTCTTTCCTTGGTGGTATTTACTTAGCTTTTAGAGAAGAGACTGGTCCCCATCGCCAGCATCGTTTAATTCTTCCTAACGTAGCACGCTTTCCTCTAAATTTTTAATTTCAACATTGAGTGTTTCTATAGTATTGTCGTACTAATTTTCTTTTTCAAAATTTTGTAATCGGATTTTAAGTTGGAGAAAAGTTTAGACATTTCCATCTTTTCAACACTCATTTGTCGACATTCATCCATCAAGGAAAGCAATAATTTGACCAATCTTTCTTTTTGACAAGTTATGAATTTGACTCTTAGATCGATAAACTTCTGGCCTCTCGAATGAATCGCTTCCGAGTCAAGATCACTTTTGGCCACGAGGCCGATTATTGGTCACCATCTTCTACTTGATTCTTCATCTGAGCCAACTTCAAGTAGCTTTCATGGCCTTCTTGAAAGCTGGAGGCCGCTGCTACTATTTTTTAGAGTTTCTTCTCTCGTGTTCTTCTTAAGCAGTGGGATTAGTTTTTTATCAAGTGATCCATTTTACAACACTTGAAACATCCCTGAACTGCCCCTCTGATGACTTCGCTTTTGTTGCGGTAGTCCCCTTTTTCGAAGTTTTTCTTTTGAAGAACTTTTGAACCTTGTAACAAACATAGCCATCTCTTCATCATCGTATGTCGATTCGGCCTTCAAACCGAGACCACCTTCGGGTTCCTCAGCCTTGTCGCTCTTTTTGAGTTCATAAGTTTGCAAATTTCCAATGAGCTCATCCATTTGCATCGTGTTCTATTTGTTTTTGCTTCTTCAATGGAAGTAACTTTGGGTTCCTGGGAAGGCATGATTCTCATAATTTTTCTCGACGATTCTCTGCCTTGAATACCTTCCCAAGAGATTTGAGCTCGCTTTGTGATATGCGTGAATCGAGTAAACATATCTCGATTGATTCCTTTTCGCCCATGGCAAAGAGTTCATACTTTTCTTATAAGCATATCAATTCAATTTGCTTTTACCCGATTCATTCTTTCATGTGCCGAGTGTGGAGTCCTTTGCTTTGGCACCGGAGCATCCAGAGATATCATGTACCATCAATGCCCAAATTCAAAGTAGAGTATTTTTTATTGCTTAGCATTCTTCTCCATCATCCCGAGATCATCGCCTTCAAATTCATCTTCGCCTCGGGCACCTTGTTCGTCAGTTTAATTTTAAGGGAACAAAAGGTCCTTCATGTGATCAATCAAAGCCGATAATCCTCGCCTTTCATATAAATTTCCATTCTATTTTCCAAAGACCGTAGTGTTGGCCATTAAAAAGAGGAGGTCGAGTAAGTCGATTGTCCCTCGTGCAGTTATTTTGGAAGTCATTTTTAACGCATCTTTCTCTAAGGGGTTAACCTATAACAAACAACCCGCTCTAGTACCAATTGTTATAATAATGACTCAGATTATACCTAAGATGGGGTGAAATTGGGTCTAACGTATTTTTCACAAATTAAAACTTAACTTGAATTTATTTTTACGACGGGAAACGTACTTGAACTATGTTCCTAACAAAGCCTAATTCAAGCAGAATAATTAAAGTAGAGAAAATAAAGCGAGAGAAAGAATTTTTACGTGAAAACCACACCCACTCAAATGGGTGTAAAAATCACCACCTACTCCCTAGTAGGATTTCTACTCAACTCCACTAAACACCGAGCCAATTCGAATTGCAAACCCCCGCAATCCAAGGACCTACCCTAAGCCCTTACAAAGTTCCTAACCTGTATAAACTACCCTTAGTTTAACAAGATGAACTTTAACACAATTACAACTAAAAGAAAAACATGGTCGAAATAAAATATGTTCACGATTCACCACAAATCGACTTATCGACAAGAATCCAGGTTAATTCGTGGGCAATTTCACCACCCGCCAACTTTTCTTCAACTTGAATGTCAATTGAAAGCTCAGAACTATGGACTTTGTCAAGATCTTTTATGAGTGAATGACCTTCGACGTAGACTCTTTATTTATAGTACGGAATGCCCACTTGTCTTCCACTAAAAGAAAGAAACTTTGGACTTCTTGAAAGATCTCATGGACTCCTTCTGTGATTCCACAAAAATATTCTCTTTCCTTTCCATCCCACAATCTAATTCTTTCCTTAGAAAAAGAATTCTTTTCCTTATATAGTCCTTGTTGACTTTTGGTTCCTTTCTCCTATTTCCTGCAACAATTCGAGACACTAAAAGCAACCAATTAGCAGCACACGGTTTTATGTGAATAACATACCGATTATTAATTGGTCAATTGCTCAATTAAATTTATGTCGCAAACATAGCTTTTCAAATCATCATCAAATATCATCATAACCAATTCCAACAATCAGGATCCTAGACTAATAGACAAATAGTAAATACATAGGAAAAAAATCCTCGTCGAATGTGTCAAAAAGACGAGTCCTAAGTCGTCCAGGATTGTGATGCGTAGATAGTCAAGAATAAAGAGTGTTCTTTTGTACAACAAAAATAACAACAATAGATCATTCTTATCATAAATTTACACCCACACAATACAAAAAATCACAAATGTTCTCAAGAACAAAAAGGTGATTTCACAAACAGGAAGCATCAGGTTGTACATCCATCGATCTTAAAAGGTTAAAAGAAGAAGCTGGAAGAGAAAAAGAGTTGCTCTCGATAGAATAACGAAGCATTCAAAAACAAAAGATATTTTTTGGTGTCATATTTCATACTGGGATGACATGGCCAACTGAATGGGACTCCGCAATGCAGCTAATGCACTTTGCTCAACCGCTTTCTTAAAACACAAAGACAAGTTAGAATGAACTTTTGAAAAAGTGTGTTTTAATTGTACATGTTGTTACACTGGTGTTATTCGAAACTTTGTCTATCTCCTCGAACACAACGGCCTATTGTTGGACGACCTTTGCTTGATTTGGCTACACAGAGCACTGCAATTTGTAGTATGGACTCCCAAATCCACACTGCTTACTTCACCTTTTAGTCAGCGGGTCCTCGAAGCCTTTTAGTCCCCTTTTACCCATGCTCACATCCTTTGCCTAAATTAACTAAGACATTATTACTGCTAATTTATTCTTAAGCTTAAAAACTAAGCTCGAGAGTACATACCTTTCTTGTTAGTTGGTCTCTACATCCAATCAAGTTCAATCACTTTCTGGCCAGAAAGAACTTGTAAAGTTACTATGCCATATGTCACTTGCACATGTCAACTTTGCATTGCTCATATATTCTGATCCATATAACCTTATTGTCCTCGCATATCGGTAAACACTTTGCTCTCTTCCATTCCCAACATCTTTGCCAGCCCAAAATCTGATAACTTTGCTCCCAATTCCTCTGTTAAAAGGATATTTGTAAGCTGCATGCATCGTAATTCACAAAAAAATAAATATATATTAATCATATGAAATACAATTAAAGAGTAAAATTAATTAATAGACTAGCTACCTTAATATCTCTGTGAACAATGTACATCTATGTAGTTATGAAGATACCTCAATGCAAGTGCACAATCTCTTCTTAAGATGTTTACCCTTTGTTTCCAACTTGTGAACCCTGTCTTTCCCTAAAAGTTTTTAACATATTAATTAGTGACAACATTTTAAAAAAAATTTAAAAAAAAAAAGATACATCGATCTTGAAAAATTAAGAAAAACTACTCTACTCTACTCACTTAGAAGATGTTGAGCTAGATTTCCAGCAGAGCAATACTCATAGACTAAATACTGCTCACCATCCTCAATGCAACACCCAAAAAGGCAAACAAGATTAGGATGTCGGACTCTGGAAAGATTCTCGAGTTCTCTGGTGAAAGAATCAGACGTATTACTTCTGTATATCTGCTTGATAGCAACTACTTGTCCACTGGGAAGAACCCCTTTGAAAACTTGCCCTGCACTACCGCGTCTCCAGGAATTTCTTTCTCATCCCCAAAATTTATCGCGTTCGATCTCAGCTTTGAGAAAGTATATAGCCCTGGACAAGAAGCAAACTCCTTTTGGCTTCAAAAGAAGAAGCTTTCGTCCAGCCTCAGCATTTCTTGTTCTACATACTAACAAGCAAGATCACCATCATCATCCCAAATGTTGCTAAAATGATTGCAACCAATGCGCTAAAGAACTCAATGGAGATATATGAGTAAGATGAATGAGAATATGAAACAATTGGGTGCTAGATACTTAGTTAAACACTCATACTTACACTGATTTTGATGTACTTTTCACTTGACTTTTCTGCAAAAATAAAGAAAGACAAACATATGCATCAGTAAACGTTGCAATTAAAACTAGTAGAAGAGAAAATAATCTCATCAATTTCCTGGATAGACTCACCTAAAGTATTTAATGCTGGCAAACACCTGAAGAAATCATCCATTAAAGAGGGATCATTTAATTTCGCGGTAGCAACTGAAATAACAACAGCGACAAGACAAATAGCGCTTTCAGTTTCATTATCTTTCGCATTAAACTGATGGAGGAAATGATCCCTTGTAGATTTGATGGCAGTGGTGCAATCCCTGCAAGCATCATCAAAGTTGGAGGAACTGAAACCTGAACAGTTGTCCCTAACATCCTTAAAATTTTGATCCTGCACAATATCTGTCAATGAAAGGCTAGAACATTGGCTACTTCCTTGATAAGGATCAAGCCCACATTTATTGATGGAAACCGAAGGTTGGTGCTTAAAGGGTCCAGAGGCGCAGTGTCCCCATTGATCTCCTTGAGGAACAGGCCATTCCCTTGCTGAATTGCCTGTTTGGCCAATGCCTGAGAGAAAGTTAAGGGTATTTTGGCAGCATCTTGTGGTGGGGAAACCATCCCATCTCATGGATGATTTCTGATCAGCTGCGATGCATTCACCGCTAGGTTTGTAAGGAGATGAGGTGAAGTTCAGCCCACAATCTGCACAATTTTAATTTGTGAATTTGGAATCTTTAGGAAGGAAGTGAAAGAAAAGCAAAGCAGATACCTGAGTCTTCTGGAGAAGCAAAGTGGTGAGATCAGCAAATATAACACATAGTTGGAAAAAGAAGACAACTACAATCATCTCCTTTAATTGATGATACTTACTAACTTCAGATGATTGATATAAACTAGTCACTTTTATTCCATATCTCTGGTGCTGATCAGGACGACATTTATCTATCGGTTGCGATCCAACATCAGACAGTCACTTCACTAACAACTAGAAGGGCAAAATCAAGAAAAGCTCCCAATTACAAGTTAGTAAATGTTTTTTTGAACAGACAAGAAATTGTGGCGATCATATATAGGGATATTTTCCTCATTAGAATCGAAGAATGTATGAGGATAGGATATTCGTTATTTTATTACTATTTTATCTTGCTTAGTTATTCTACAGCTTTGAAGTGGCTGATACTCTGTGCACAATTAACAATATATATATGAATTTGACATTTCAAGTCCAAAGACCACTGATGTGGCTTTATATTTTTGGGGTGGTAATCTGCATTCATTAGAATAGAAGAGAAAGATTGCCTAGGTCTTTGGATGGCGGGCTGAAACTGTATTTGCATCATTGGTGTTGTATAATATGCTGTGTTACTAGTTTACTTTGATAAGAAGAGAACTACTTGATATATCACTGAAAATTCTTACACATAACTATGTCCAAATAGCGAAGACAAAAAAGTTGTGCGATGGTGATGTCCGGTGGTGTTCCATTATTGTTGTTTTAACCGGAAGTCATGGAGGGTATGGTGTGTTTCGCCGGCGTCTGGAGGCGATGGGGGCGAGGGGAGATCTGAGGTTCTATGGTCGACGGCGACCGGAGATAGAGGGGAGAGAAGAAGAAGGTGGTTGCATGGAGTTGTCAGTTGGTGTTGTTACTGCCGTCGCCGGCAGTGAAGAGAGAAGAGAGAGGAGGCCGGTTGGGTTTGGTGTTCACCGGCAAACGCTGCCGGAAACAACAGGGAAGCGGATGACAAAGAGGGTAAGGGGAGAGGGCTGCGGCGAGGCGGAGAAGGAGTGAAAGGTCCGGCGATGTTGCTTCGCCGGAGACAGTGGTGGTGCGACGGAAAAGGGGAAAGAAGAGGGTTATGGCGTTGGTTTTCCGGTGGTGGCCGGAGAAAACGAGGGAGAGAAGATGAAGTGAAAGGGAGTGGAGAGGGACGGCTGATGGATATTGGTAGCTTTGGGTGCTGTTGGTGGTGTTTTTGGCGGCTGTGGTGTTGTTACGCCGACGTAGTGGTGTGGCCGGCCGGAGAGGAGGAAGAGAGAAAAGGGAGGGGCGGCAGCTTTTGGTTTTGGAAGATGAGGGAAAATGAAAAGTGAATTAGGGTTAGGGGAGGTAGTTTGATAAATAAGGGAAATATGTAGGGTTTAATTTAGGCCGTAGGATTAAAATAAATAGACGGCTGAGATTAATTTAAAGGAAGATGGGTCGGTTTATGGGTAGTATTCATGGGTCATAGGCGGGTCTAGGCAGGTCACGGGTAGAGTAAATTGAATTGAATTTAAATAATAGCCAAAATTGATTAAAAGAGGCTAAAATTGACATAAATTGAATAGAAATCGGCCAGATTTGAAATGAATTGGATGAAATTGAATAATATGTGGCTAAGATTTAAATAAATTGGAGGAAAGTTGAATTTAGCTGCTATTAAATTAATAAATATACTACACTTTGTAAANGTTCTCTGGAAATTATGGAAAACTTATGAAATAAACCGAAGTTGGGGGCTTATATAGTTGGGACCTATAAGTCGCATTCATGGAATGCGATTTATAAGTCTCATTCCTGGAATGCGATTTATAAGTAGCATTTTGCCTTGCAACGCGCCGACTCGGCGCTTGTCCGATCTTTCCCTGGACCTTTTTCTAGCATGTATGACATTCTAAAACTCTTAACCAACATGCGAATAGGCCATCTACATGTCAAGAATTTACGGGGTGTAACAAAAACTTATGGAGTGTAACATCCTCCCCCTTTAGGAACATTCGTCCTCGAATTTCACTTTGGCTCATGGGAGTCTAACTCTTTTAACTACAATTCTGAAAAAATTTCGGCAGAGTCTCCCCTGTAATATGGACTATCTGAAAATCCTGAAACACAGAAAAGTCCAACATAGGTATTTCACACAATATTTTAGCAACTATTTCACAACAAGGCTGGAGTCAACTGAGCAATATATATATATATATATTCACAAATCATGAAACAACAACTGGATCAATAACTTACCTTAACTACATAATCTGGACTAAGCCCGGAACGAATGAGGGTATCTGGGTTTCATATCGTCCTCAGCTTCCCAGGTCATTCCCTCTCTATTCTTGTTCTTCCATAGTACTTTAACTGAGGCTACATCTTTAAGTTCCCAATCCTCGAATTTTCTAATCTAGTATTGCAACTGGAACCTCTTTATAAGTTAGTTCCTTAATAACTTTAATGTTCTCAATGGGCACAACTTGGGATGGGTATCTTATATGTATTCCACAGCATTAACATGCAAAAGACTTACTGGACCAATTTCAGTTTTGAAGGCAATTCTAGCCCCTATGCCACTTTGTCTGATCTCGGGAAGATATAATATGGCCATTGTATCTAAGGCTAAGCTTGACTTTTCTCTAATTCTCATGGTGCCGTTCATCGCAAAGCTGCTTATCCTTAACTGTCTACGTTGTATGCTAGGGTAAGACTTCCGACAATCCTGGGTTGTCAGTACCCATTTCTTGATAAGTTTAACTTCTTTTGTCTGTCTGTTATAGTGTACCCTGGTTCACTACCTTTGATTTACCTGCTTCAGATCATCACGTAGAGGGCCTACATCTCCACCCGCAAAAGATCTCCGGCATTCGAACCGAGTGCTCTGCTTAGCTATTTGTTTAGGGACGAACAGACATATTCAATTTAACATGCCTCCCGACTTATTCTGAAAGCCTTTCTAAAACTTAGTTGTACATTGTGCCTTTCTATCAAAATTTGCTCAATACTTGGGCCTAACGCAACCGAACTACTCTTTAAGCATTTAGTTCAGCATAACCTTTAGCTGAAATATAACTCACCTAGAGAAATATGAATTGACCTTGTAATCCTTTCTACACCGACTCAAGTGAGGTCAATTTACACCTGTTATGAGGTAACATTCTAACTGTGATTAACTTGACTATTCTCCATTCCTTTTCCAGGCACGACCATCTCCTGGATTGGCCTACTCGGTTTCTATTGTCCAATCTTCCCTGGTTGGTCATTGAGGCTCTGCGCTATAACTCAATAATGTCTTCCTCTCATGCCATCAGTAGGCCTTTCTTACAACCTGATACGTTTCCATTAAAATCTAGGTGAAGGGAATAACAAACATGATATACCTTCGCTAGAATCTGCTGATGAAGTTCGATCACCTTTGGGACGCAGAGGCAGCCTTTGGGTCTTTTGACTTAATCCCTTATTATCTTGAAGGCCAATAACTTCCTACTGGGCTTGGTCTCTATATTGTACTAATTTAAAGTCTCTGTGTCGTCGCTCCTCTACCTCTACAACTAGTGATGGTATTATCGTATTCTGGGTTACAACTTCATTATCTTTTAACTGTCAGCCCGATGTTCGCTTCTGACATTCAGGAGTGGTCCTACACTCTGTCAGTTTACTCTTAGCTTGGGGTGATTTTATTTACCCCGGGCAAATTTTGTGAAAATAACTCTGTAGCAATGTTTCCTGTAGCCTTAAACTTCAATACCCGAAGTTAATTTAAATTCAGACGGCGTTTAGCAGCGTAAACAGATGAAAATTATTTGATTTCCTCGTACCCTCTAAAGTCTGGCCGTATATAATATGTAAAATGAAATGAAATCAAAGGATGGAACATATATATACTTGAGGCGGTGGACAGGGGTCCGTGGCACGTACCTTGTCGCGCCAATTCTAGACCGTGCCACGAAGCTCAACGCGTCAGGGAGGGTCCGTGCCACGTTTCCCCTCTAGGCAGCTGGTTCGGCCTTCTCCCACGCGGTCCCGACTACGTGCTCGTCCGACCTTTCCCTCGGGCTCTTTCTTGTATGTATTGTATTATAAAACTCTTAACCAACGTACGAGTAGGCCGTCTAAACATTAAAACTTACGGGATGTAACAATATATTCCTACTAAAATAAATATTTTGTAAAGATAAATACATAACCATTCCAACAAATACATATCTGAAATGTTTAAATGTATATGTATTTGAATGTATGAAAAATAGAACTAATATATATTTCTGCTAAAATAAATATTTTATAAAGATAAATACATAACCATTCCAACAAATACATATCTGAAATATTTAAATGTATATGTATAACATAATAGCATTATCGTGTTGTAATGTATGATTTCGTTTTATTCCATAAATATAATTGAATACATTTATATGTTTTATGAATATATACCTCTTGTTAATCGTTTGGGTGTTGTGTTTTTCGCCATTGATGAAGTTTTGAATACTCAAAATACAAAACCCTAAAATTTAAAAATATACAC
>JACEIK010003130.1:164548-178481 GCA_018107945.1 Datura stramonium | reverse complement strand
TGGGTCTCCGGCTCGGGCCATAGCCTCCGATATAAATAACCGTGTCTGAGTCCGGAGGACTCCTATACTGTATCTGTAACTGAAATTGTATCTGAATCTGTTCCCTGGGCGCTAGCGCACAACAGGGCTTTCTGTACAATAATGCTGATCAACCTGATATGGGGAAAGCTTCATCCCATATACGTCCAAACTGGGGATGGCATGCCACTCCTTGGAGTGACGTAAACCCACTAGCTCATTGGGCGACACGATTACCAACCCATGGGCGGTGAGGACGCTCAAAAGGGTGCCCTCACGACACAACCAAGTCTCAACAAACAATAGGCACATAAATAGCAAGCATGTTTAACTGAAACATACTATATGGATTCTGAATTCTTATTCTGATCTCTTTCTTTGTTTATCTGATTCTCATACTGTTTTTACTAAATCTGTGATCTTTATCTGACTGCATGGCTAATCTGTAGCCAAGATACTATCTGTCTGTATGGCTATTCTGTAGCCAAGATATCATCTGTCTTAATGGCTAATCTGTAGCCAGATTACTATCTGTCTATCTAATTTTACTTTACTAACTTGTATTCTGATTATTTGTCATATTATTCTAACAACATGCTTGCTAATCACATACTGGCTATACTGAGTCTGGAATGCTAACTCGCCATTTGGCGCATGCTTTACTATCTTTCGGAACAGGACTGAGTACGATATAACAACGCAAACAAGACTTACTGAACTTGCACGTGTCAATATTCAACTCGGGGTTCTATTACGGAGTTTACTATGATATACAAGGCTAAAGCTACTAACTTGCCAAGAAAGCGGGCTACATGCCTTAGCCTCAGCAGGTTATCCGACTATCGGACGAAGCTCGGTCAGTACTCCAGCTATTTCTCCCAACTGTATTCACATATATGTCAATTAGTACTAAATACATCAATATTCTGAAAGAAAACATCACTTTCGATATATTTATAGCCTAAACTTAGGCTTATCGAAGCGGCAGAAAAACTTGCTATTTCTCAAAAAATCCAGAAAGGGTAACACTCACTTTAAGGCTAGGAGCACATTGACACTAATTTGGGCAATTCTGCCTGCCTTAGCCCGGCCTTTGACGGTTTGTCCGGCCGGAATTCGCGAAAACTAAATCCGTGGGAATGCTCCCTGTTGCTAAATACCTTGGTATCTGAGGTTAATTTGGATTTGGACTATGTTTGACGGCATAATGGCGAAATTATCAATACGTTACGTCTTTCTCATTCCTCTCGTGAACTCTGGAAATTTAAGATATTAATCAATTAAACAGAAGTGGGGCACTGTGCGGGCCTGGACAGGCCCAGCGTGTCAAGGCCAACGTAGAGCCCCACCTCCGTGACACGCTGCGCTCGCGGAGGGGCTCCCAACGTCTCCTTCCGCGATGGTTCGGCCAGTTCTCGTCGATCTTTCCTCGGGGCCTTTTTCTAGCATGTATATGCTTTCAAATACTCTTAACCAACACGTGAATAGGCCATCTATATCCCGGGAATTGCAGGGTGTAACAAGTACCACCCTCAAATGAGCGGCATGCTCCTCCTCTCCAAGAGGTATATCGGGATGTCATCAATAAACACGCTCACGAAACATATCCAACTTTGGATTGAACACCCTATTCATCAAGTCCATAAAACTAAAGGAGTGCATTCACTGGTCTGGACCAATTCTTCACTGCCTCAATTTTCTGAGTCACTTTTATGCCTTCGCTAGACTTACATGGCCCAAGAATGCCATGGAGTCCAACCAAAACTCACACTTGCTGAACATTACATACAATTGGCAGTCCTTGGGGGTTTGGGCACTACTCTCAAAGTGAGCTCATGCTCCTCCTTTCTCGGAAAGAGTATACCAAGATTTTATCCAATGCCTGATCACGAACATATCCAAATATGGCTTGAACCACTCTGATGGTAAAAGTTAGGAGGCAGCTGGTGTCCAAAGACATAACTACAAACTCATAATGACAATCTTGTGTTCTGAATGCGATCTTCGAGATATCACTCTCCCGAAATCTGAGGTGATGATACAAAGATCTGAGATCTATTTTGAGAAATAGTTGCTGTGAGCTAATCGAACAGATCATCGACCCTGGGTAAAGAGACCTGTTCATGTGACTTTGTTCAACTATCGATAATCAATGCACATAAGAAGAGGCTTTGTCTTTCTTCCGAACGAAATAACAGTGCGCCCCATCGAGGCTGGCTCGGTCTAATGAATCCCTTATCTAGTAAATCGTTTAACTGATCCTTCAACTCTTTTAGCTCAGCTGTATCCATCCTATAGAATTGGAATAGATATAGGCTACATATCGAGAAGAAGGTCAATACCGAAATCAATCTTATTTGGGAATACGACAAATCATCAAGAAAGACCTCTAGATATTCACGTACTACTATTGGGACTGGCTGGATAGTTGGGGTTTGGACTCCATCCTTGACCCTAACCAACTGATACATGCAACCCTTGAAAATCATCTTCCTGGCCTTGAGGTAGGGAGTAGTGACCTACAGGCACAGTGAACTACCCTTCCATTCTAAGACTGGCTCACGCAGGGAATCTAGACTCTCTTACGACGGTCCTGCAATTAATGGAACAACAGCATATAACCAATCATGCCGAGAATAATATCAAAATCGTCACTTAGCTAACTCTATCAGATCTGCTGCGGTGACCTTATGGAGAAGCAAGACCGGGAAATTCTATACACCAGTCTAGCTATAATTGAGTCACAACTGGAGTAGAAACGAGAAGGATTCTGACAATACATCGGGACTGACTCCGAAAGCTGCACTGGATACATAAGGTGTCACAAAGGATAAGGTGGCCGCTGGATCTAACAATGCATAAACATCAATATAAAAGACTCGTAACATACAATTAACCACGTCGGGGGCCTCCTGCTGATGGGATGCTAGGGCATAGAATCTACTTTGGCGCTGATTGCCAGCTGCACTGGTAGATGCCCCTTGATGTATGCTAAGCGAGGGGGTGGGGCTGCTGAGCTGGCTGAGCCATGGCCCCAACCTGATCCTATCTCACTGCTAGACAATCTCCAAGCATGTATGCGGGTTTCCCCGCACCCGAAACATGCACCCGATCCTGCCAAGCACATGCCTGCATGCCCTCGGCCCATCTGCGACAATCTGGAACAATTGAATCTACGGTCCTATACTTAACCCTCGAGCCTGATGCTCGCACTCTCTGATCATGCCTAGGCCGAGATGGCACTCTCAAGGTTGATGATGTTGGGGCAGATGATCTCGGTGGAGTGGTGTGGTGCCCGGCTGGACCTCTTCTCTGGGAGAATTTTGGTCATAGTCCTGGCCTCTTGGCCTCTCTCTCTCGAATTTGCCGCCTCTATATGCTAGGCGTACAACATAATATCCTGATGGATCATAGCAATCCTTCATTCCTTATCAAAGTAACCTACTATCCATGCACAAAACTGCTCGCGCCCTCTGGTCAGCCACTAGCTCAGGAGCATAGCTTCGATAGGCGGGTGAACTCAGGGAATACTCTAGTACTATCATCCTTCCTTGCTTTTAATTTACAAACTCAGCTGCCTTTAGCTCGCTCATCTCCCGAGGGAAAGAACCGATCAGGAAAGCATGGAGACTCTTTGAGTGACTGGTTCCTTTAGCAACCTGATATCCTTCCATTGACAGAACTAGATATGTGCAACCCCTTTCAACTATTAGGAGGCCAACTCTCACCACTCTACACTGCTCACCCCCATAACCTGGGTGAAGCATTAACCCTCATCCACGAACTCATGTGGGTCCTCATCTACCTTAGACAGAAACTCCTGGCAGGTTCATCCTCAAGTCCCTGACTTAAGCCGCCGCTGCATTTCCATTCTGCGGAACTTGTGCAACAACCTGCTGATTGACCTGAGCAGTAAAAAGGCCTGCGCCAAACGCATCTGGATAGCGACCCGAAACTCAGCGTAGGTGGCTGGCTCTAGTTCCTGAGGCTCCTGAACTGGTGGGACCTGTTGGTGCCCACGACCCAAGGCATTCTCGTGGCCTTCACTATCCCCATTTCTCCTTCCACTCATCTTCAAGGAGCCATGATTGCAATCGCGAATAGCAGCAATTAAAGGGATAGAAAGACTCTTTATCCTTACGACATAGATCATGAAATATGGGAACATTTACTAAGATGTTTCGTAGCCTCCTTGTCCTAATTGTGGTGCCATCACACTCATGAAAAAAGACTCTACTTAACGTGGCTTTTAGACTCCTAGGACACTTCAAACCTATAGCTCTGATACCAAGTTTGTCACGACGATCGTGGGCTTGGATAGCGGAATGCAGGACAAAAGGACCCCAGAGACCCGCCGTGAACTGACATCAGCATTCACTAATTCATTCAAATAAGCATAAAAAGGAAACATAATTATAACTCAGTGGAAGTCTAACTTAACAGAACAATAGAACGAACGTCTGAAGCTGCATACATCTCTAAGTTTGATAAGCCTCTAATCTAGAAGAGCTAATGGGGCAACACCCCCAACTGAAGCTCAGAAATCTTTTAAGCTGTAAATACGCTCAAGATGAAACTGAAGTCTAGTCCTCGAAAGAGGAAGGAATCACTCAGACGGGAGCTAACTCTAATAAGCGGCTGAATGGGGCTGAACCTGTGATATGGATCCTGCATCATGAAACAACAGAGCATAGGAAGTATGCGGTCAGTACGTGGAATGTACCGAGTATGCAGGTAAGTAAAACCGCCAGATAAATATAAGTCTTTCAAGCATGTTATATATATAAAATAAACTATTTAAGGACAAAGAAGTAGATCACACGCATTCATAATGAAATCATCCTTATTTTTATACATGATCATGCATAGATTTGGAACATCATGAATAACTCGAATGACTCAAAGCTAAATCATAACATTTACATCAAAAGCTGAACAATGAGTCAAACGTTGCTTATTAAACATGAATGCATAAGATAATAATCACGAGTAATTCATATGCAAAGTTGAATAATATAGATGATCAGAGACTCGTCACTTAATCGACGCGCTACGATAGAGCAACGTTTGCCAACTATTATATTAAAGTGGGCAGAGCTGTCCAAAATCTTGCGGGGAGCTGAGGACACTACCATGATATCGATATCAAGCTGAAGAGCCAATCGGGCCGGGGGATAGCACAGAAGGGAGGTCCCAATAATATAATAGAACCAACCTACATTAGCACGTAGTTCTGCGTAGGGTTACCGACCCCCTTAGCCCGCTCGGTGTGACTCTTCTCCCAAAACGCATGACAATGATGCCATCGTATATATACAGAATCTCTCAACATCGTATGAAATTAAGCTCAACATTGTCTATTGACAAAGCTCATTATCTAATCATACATATACTAGACATCATATAAATATGAAGCTTAACAATGTCGTTTCGACAAAGCTTAGAATGAAATCATTCTTAGGCTCAACATCATGTGAAATGAATCTTAATGACAACATACACCTCAATTACGAATTCATGCATATGAGAAGCTTTACTAGATCACATACTACAAGCTCAAAGAATAGTGGGTGACTTTACTCCAAAAATCTTGTGGTAAGCTACTTTAGAAATATCACTCCATCATCATCACTTTAAGGGCCTTGCCCAAAACCTTATCATGGTTCAAACCACTAAATTCATTTAAAAACATTATAATTTTGGGAGATTTCACTCCAAAACAAGTAATAAAGTCAATTCAAGAGAAATCATCATCCATACTGTACATTGGGCACTACCCAAAGCTTCATTATACTTGGGTCTATTAAATTTTCTTTTGGACATTCATCAAAATCATGGGTAAGGCTGGAAACATGTTTTCATCATCTACTCCATCACCATCACATTCAACTATGAACTATCCACACATGGGCGTTTTAGATTCAATTTTTAAAAAAAATAATTTTATGCAAAATAAATTAGATAGAATCCGCTCAAGCTCGATAATCATCAATATTAACTCAATTTAATCATACCTATAAGTAGAAATGTAAGATTCATGCGATTGAAGGAAAAATCATACTTGATTAAATACAAATAATCACAAATTTCTACGGAATGGGCATGGGTTGTGGAAGGAAGCACCCACTCATAGCCTTACATGCCTGAGATGAAGAATCTTAACTCCTCTAATTACCCAGCTGAGATTCAGTGGAAACCTAGAAATTCTCCTCAATTTCTTCCTTCAAACCTTCAACCTTTCATGAATCAAGAAATGGCCTAAGATGGGTTTTTCTCTGCTAAAAACCCTCTATTACGAAGCCAAAACGACGTAGTATAGGCCCTTAGAACGTAGGAATTACAGCCCTTACTGGAAATCACTGAAAATAATTGTCCAGGGGTCTAATGGACAACCCTAACGACTCGTCACCGGGCATACTTTCATTAGTTCTGTCAAGTAAACTGCCTCATCATTCATGAAACCATTTTCTTAACAACGACCCTCCTAATGGGTCGTTAGGACTGACGACGACTCGTTAGGTACCATCCATTAAGTACACTAGATAAGCTTTACTATCTTTCTCTAGGACCTCCCCGTGATTGACCCAGGATGACTCGTGGTGGCGACCACGAGTTGTTACATCACTCATGAGGACCTCGAATCCATAATGGAAGGCCTTATACACGAGTCACGTGATGACTGGTTAGGATTCCTCACGAGTCGTTCGATGACCCATTCTGCAACTTCTTCAACATTTTCCAGCTTTCCTCCTAATTCACTTTCTGGTCCGATTCTTGGGTCTCGGGGTATAACAGAATTGCGATCTTATGGCTTTGGATGTTATATCATCTCCCCTTGAGGCATTCATCCTCGAATGTTGGTAAAAAGCAAAGAAATGTAATCATCATACCAAATACTGAACTTTTAAAGCTGATAACTGACAAGTGATTGACTTCAAAGCGAACTAAATGACTGAACTATTCATGAACACACATACATTGACATGAAAGAAACTTGGGGCACATGAACTAAACATGAAATTGAATCGACTACTGGGAGGAATTTAACACCTGATTCTAAAACTTAACTGGAAGGACAAAATGAGATTATTTAGCCATCATGTCTTCTTCTTCCCTCGATGTAGCTCCTCAACTCTTGGTTCCTCCATAAGACTTTCACTAAAAGGGATTTACTTGTTCCTCATTATGGACCTAGGGCCTGAGATCTGTACTGCGACTCTTCGTAAGAGAGACAATTTTTCACTTTCATACTATCTAATGGCACAATTGAGATCGGATCACTGATGCACTTCCTCAATGAACACATGAAAATTTGGACAGATGCTAATTCTACATGTAATTCTAGCTCATAGGCTACATTGCAAATTCACCTCTGAATCTTGTAGGGTCCTACATGCCTCCAGACTGAACTTCCCTTTCTTTTCGAACCTCCACCCCTTTCATAGGTGAAAATTTCAATTTCACCTAATCATCGACAACAAATTCTAACTCTCCTCCTCACATCGGCATATGACTTCTGTCGGCTTTGAGCTATTTCAACTTCTTTCCCTGATATGTTGCACATTCTATAGCTTCATGAACTGAGTCTGCCCTATCATGAGTAGCTTTACGAACTTCAAATGACCCTATGGGAGACCACACCTACTGCCATATAATTCTCAAACGAGGGTCATCTGAATACTAAGTGGAGGCTAGTTGTTGCATACAAACTCGATGAGAGGTAGGTGATCATCTCAACTACCGTTGAAGTTAAGATCTCAGCATATCTTTTAAGGTATGAATAGTCATCAGCTTTTCCATCGATTTGAGGGTGAAAAGTTGTGATGAGCTTGACCTGAGTACCGAGTCCTTTCTGAATTAACTTCCAAAAATGCAAGGTGAACTGGCTACCCATATCTGAAATGATGGTCAAGGGAACTCCATGTAATATGACCAATTCCCCAATGTACAGGCTAGCATAATCCTCAGCTAAGTCCGTAGTTTTTGGCAGGAGGAATGTATAGAATTGTTCATCTGATCTACCTATCACCCAAATTTAGTCATGTTGCTGTGAGTGCGAATAGACCTGTAATAAAGTCCTGTATTCACTTCTTCCCACTTCCACTTATGGGTATCTTGATATCTTGAGTCATACTTTTGGTCTCTGATGTTCCCACCTTAACCTCTTTGGCAATTTGGGCACTTAGCCAACAAATTCTGCAATGTCTGATGTTGTTCCACTAGTAGATATCCCCTAGGTCACAGTCATCTTAGTGGCACCTGTGTGGATAGAATATCTGAGTTGTGTGCTTACACGTATCATTGTCTTCGTAACCACCATTCGGAATGCATAGTCTACCCTATTAACGAAGCACACCATCTCCCCTTCAGAGAAAGCCTCTACTTCTTTTCTGAGAACTTCTTATTTCAACAAAAATGGCATCTTCATTCTACTTTGACTTCACCTCAACAACTAACGAAGTTCTAACCCACTCTACATTAGTACACTGCCCTCGCATTGAATCAACCAACTGCATCCCAACAGTGCTATCCTATGAATATCTTTTCCTAACTCCTTTGCTTCTTCAACATTGGCAGCACTCCCTATAGGCATTCTGCCTAGCATTAGCAGCCACATTGCCCTTGCCTCGGTGGTATATAGCAAACTCATGTCATAATCCTTTAGTAATTCAAAACACCTTCTTTGACGAAGGTTTAAATCTTTCTGACTGAAAACATACTGAAGGCTCTTGTGATCAGTTAAATGATCCACGTTAACCCCATAAAGATAATGCCTCCATATCTTCAAAGCAAACGCCACTGCTACCAATTTATGATCTTGAGTCAGATAGTACTTTTCATGAACCTTGAGCTGTCTAGAGGCGCAAGTATCACCTTGGCTTGCTACATCAAAACGCAACTGAGTCAAACTGCGAAGCTCTCAACACACTACAACCCATCTGTTCCTTCAGCAGGACAAAACTGGAGCGTGGTGAGTCAGTCATCAACTCTTGGAAACTCTTCTTACATTCATCTGACCACTTAAAATTCACCTTTTTCTGAGTTAGCGTAGTTAGAGGAGATGAAATAGAGGAAGAAGTTCTTCTAAATCATTGGTAGTAACCAGCTAGACACGGAAAACTTATGATATCTATTGGGAAGCGGTCTTGGTCAGTCTTTCACCGCTGCTATCACGAGGATCTACCTGAATACCCTCATCGGAACCATGTGACAAAGGAAAGCCACAGACATCAACTAAATTTCACATTTGCTGAATTTAGCGAACAAGCGGCGGTCTCACGAGTCTGAAACACTATTCAGTTGTTAGCATGCTCTTCCTCATTTTAGAGTATACCAGTATGTCATTAATGAATACAATGACGAGAACATGTCTAGATACCTCTTGAAACCCTGTTCATTAGGTCCATGAAAGCTGCAGGGGCATTAGTTAGTCAAAGGACATAACCACAAATTCATAGTGACCATACGAGTTCTCGAGATTGTTTTCAAGTATGTCGTTCCTGACTCTAAGCTGATGATGCCCCAGCCTGAGATCTACCTTGGAAAAACAACACTAGCTCCTTAAGTTGGTGGAACAAGTCAATCTCCCTAGGTAAGAGTTACTGTGTAATTGTAACTTTGTTCAGCTGATGATAGTCGATACACATCATGAAGTACCATTATTATTTTGCACAAACAACACTACAGCACCCATGGAGAGATTTTGGGCCTAATAAAACCCTTTATCTAGAAGGTCTTTAGTTGTTCCTTAGACTATTTAGCTCGGTTGAAGCCAGTATGTGAGAGGAATGGATATGGGCTGATTGTCCAGAAGGAGGTCTATGCGAAGTCTATTTTCAGCTAGGGGACTTAAGGGAAGATCTTCGAGACACGTCAGGGAATTCACTGACAACTGGAACTATGGGAGATAATTTAGGTCTAGGAGCTTTGACTCGAACTAGGTGATAAATGCCAACTAGAAATGAGCTTCCTTGCCTTAAAGTGGAAATAAACCAGCCCTTAGGCATGGAACTACTACCCATCCACTCTAGAACTGGCTCATTTGGAAATTTAAATCTGACGACTCTAATTTTGTAGTCGACTAAGGAATAATGGGAGTGCAGCAATCCATGCCAAAAAATGAGGCAAAATCAAACTTGTCTAACACTACTAGATCATTGGAATGAATTTACTCAATACCAAGACTAGTTAGTTTCTATACACCCAGCTGGCTCTAACTGACTCACTATTGGGGTAGATATTGAGAATAATCTTTAGAGGACTTCTAACTAAGATTTTGAGAGGAATTCATTGATTTCAGGTGGAAACTTCGTAGGAAGTCATGAATGATAGTGTGGCTCCTAGACCTAGTAGAGGCATACACGTATATAGAAGAAACGTAACATATCCGTGACCACGTTAGGTGAGCGCTCCTAATCCTAACGAGGACAAAGAATAAAAGAGTTTTGGCGCTGACAGCCATCGCCTAAGTGTTACCTATTGAGCAGGACGGCCTACTAGGGCTGCTGAAATGATGAGCTGTGATCTCCCCGTCCTGCCGACGGACATTCTTTTAACTGGTGACTTAGCTGTCCATACCCCAAGCAACCATCTTTGCCCTGGAGTTATTCACCTAGATGGTTCATAAGGAAAGATAGATAATAGTTGCTAACATAGTAACTCTGGGACTGAGATCCAGATGCTCCACCCTTCGTCTTGTGTTTGGAAAGTAGAGGTGTTGGCTGAGGTGGGTTTGGAGTCTCTGTTGCTACTGCTGCTAGCAGGTGGCTATTGCCGCTGTATCTCTGATGGCCATAGTCGGATAGACCCATTCTAGCCAGCTTTTTCACCCGCTCTATGTCTTTCAGCTTTTCTACCTCAATCTGCACTGAGCATGAATGATGTGGCTGGAGAGGTCAATATCCTTTATGAGCATCGCGGTCCTGCACTCTTTAAGTAACAGTTTGATAACGTGGTGATGAATTTAAGCATGCAACCCCTTGGCTCGACTACCATCACGGGCTGATAATCTACTGACTGATGGAAAGTCTGCTTCGACATATAACCGTGAGCCTTAGTGAGTTAGATGTACACGCCCCATTGATAGGACCCAATATACCTTGCCATGGTATAAGGCATGAACTGGGTGATCACAAATCTAGGCCTATTAGATCCATATACCTACGGTGGCGTAGTTACAGGAATCTGGAGTGGTGGAATGTCGTCCTCTCGGTGCTCTGTCCTGCTCCTACTAAATAGTCTAACATGACTACTACTACCAAGACGATAGCTTGAAATTGGGGCCAAGACAAGTCAGAATACCTATATGGAACTACCCTTAAGTTTTATCGGACGAATATTGTAACGCTGGTGTTCTAGGACTGGTCAAAGCTACTTATAAACATCGTAACCGTCAGTAGAACTAACTGTTAACTGATAATAACTGATATTTGGGAGGCATTCATGACACCCTAAAGAAAAGACTACAGTCAAACTGATCAGCTAACATTACTGAAAGATATTGAAGATATTAACATCGTGACTGAAATTGAGCTGGTATTCAACTGTTGAGCATTTACCTAATAATAATAGCATGGAATTTCCAATACTGATAGAGTCAAGCTCTATTATGTCTACAATTATACAAGACCCTAATTTCTGTATTAAAAAACTAGGGCTAAAACCCATTTACAGGAAGCAAGTATCAACATAGTCTCTATAATGGTAATATAACAGCTAACAAAATGAACAACATTCAACATGAATTGAATCAGATTCTGATTGAAAAAATTGCTAAATTTTGAAACCTCGGGGCTATAATTAATAAGAAAATTTAAATGGGTTTTGGGGCACTTTGGGGCAAAAGGGAAGGAAAATTGCCTTGCTAAATTCTCACATACTTTGTGCAGAAAAACCCGAAGAAATCCTTAAATTCTGAAGAAAGTCGAATTCCCTAGCGCTTTGGGGCTTGCCTCCGTAAATCGTACTTCTGATTTTGGAGATCGAGTTCAGTGAAAGTGAGAGGGATTTAGTCGATTATCGCCAATTTTCTAAAAAACGTGCCCAAAATGACGTAGTTTAGGTGTGAAAATTAAAAAAAGTCATTAAAATTTCAAAAAAAAATCACACGGCCAGCCCCAACGAGGGCTGGATGATTCGTACTACTGACTATATTTCGTGGTCTATCTCATCACTAGCGCTTCTAGAACTGTCTCATCATGGGTCACCACGGGACACCACGACTCATGGTGACAAGACATTGGGACTGCTTCCAAGTTTTTAACATCAAGCCAAGACCTTGACCGCCAGCTTAACGACTCGTAGGGTTGACCATGACTTTCATTAGCTTCACCCATGCTCAATCTATTACACCCCGTGAAATTCCCGACACATAGATGGCCTATTCGCATGTTGGTTAAGTTTTTGAGTGCATCTGAAAAGGCCCGGGAAAAGAACCGGATAAGAAATTTCGTCGAACCATCGCGGAAGGAGCGGAAGTGAGAGCCCTCCACGATAACGTATCCACGAGGGGAGAGGCCTCCGCGTTGGCCTCGTGACACGTTGGCCACTATCTGATAATTATATAACCTCAACTTTGATTTATTTCATTTATTTCATATAATTTCCAAGAAAGCCGAGGAAAACAGGGTACGTAGGTATTGATAATTTTTCGTTGGATTAAACCGTCAAACGGTCCAAACTCAAATTAACCTCAGATACCAGTATTTAGCAGAAAGACCATTCTACAGATTTAGTTTTGCGAAATTGGGCCGGCAAATTGGCGCTACAGAGGTTAAGGTAAGGTGCTCCAAATTAGTGTCAATGTACTCCTAGCCTTAAAGTGAGTATTTCTCCTTCTGGACTTTCGAGAAATAGCTTAAAGTTTTTGACCGTCTTTGATAAGCCAAAGTTTGGGCTCAAATATATCAAGAAAGTGATGTTTTCTTCAGAATATTAGTGTATTAAGTTCTAATTGTCATATATGTGAATGCAGTTGGGAGAAATAGCGCAGTGCGGTGACTTCGCCCGTTAGTCGGATAATCGAAGCGAAGGTATGTAAGCCAGTTTCTTCGGCAAGTTAAACCTTTAGCCTGGTATAATACACGATAAGCTCCGTAATTCCCGGAGTTTGAATATTGAGTTTTGTGCAAATTCAGTAAGCCTGTCTTGCGTTGTTATATCTATTCAGTTCGAAAGCTAGTAAAGCGGTGCCAAATGGCGAGATATCATTTCAGACTCGATGTATACCCCATATGCATTTAGCAAGCATGTTTATAATAATATGACATATATTCAGAATAAAAGTTAGTAAGTAAATCAGTCAGACAGATACAGTATAGCCAAATTCAGTAAACCTGTCTTGCGTTGTTATATCATATTCAGTTCGAAAGCTAGTAAAGCAGTGCCAAATGGCGAGATATCATTTCAGACTCAGTATAGCCCCGTATGCATTTAGCAAGCATCTTTTATAATAATATGACATATATTCAGAATAAAAGTTAGTAAAGTAAATCAGTCAGACAGATACAGTATAGCCATACAGATAGATAGTATCTTGGCTACAGGATAGCCATACAGTCAGATGATATCTTGGCTACAGTATAGCCATACAGTCAGATAGTATCGCGGCTACAGTATAGCCATACAGTCAGATAAGATCCCAGATTCAGTATAAAGCAGTATGAGAATCAGTATAACACAGAAAGAGTTCAGATTAAGAAATTAGATTGCAGATAGTATTTTTAGTTTAAACATGTTTGCTTTATGTGATTATTGATTGTTGAGACTTGATTGTGATATGAGGGCACCCTTTGAGCGTCCTCGCCGCCCCTGGGTTGGTAACTGTGTCGCCCACTGAGCGGGTGGGTATACGTCACTCCAAGGAGTGACATGTCGTCCGCAGTAGGATGAAGATGGGATGAAGCTTTCCCCATAT
>JACEIK010003130.1:127040-149910 GCA_018107945.1 Datura stramonium | reverse complement strand
TTTTCAGCTATTTCTTCCAACTGCATTCATATTCATAGCAATTAGAACTAAATTCATCGATATTCTGGAAGAAAATACTACTTTGAATATATATATAGCCTAAACTTTGACTTATCGAAGAACAACCGAAAACTCGCTATTTCTCAGAAGTTCAGAAGGGAGAAATACTCACTTTAGGGCTAGGAGTATATTGAAACTAATTTGGAGCAATTCCACTTACCTTAGCTCGGCATGACGATGATTCTCCGGCTGAATTTCGCGAAACTAACTCCGCAGGAATGTTCTCTGCAGCTTTATACTTCGGTATCCGGAGTTAATATGAGTTTGGACCACATTTGACGGCATAATCAGTCGAATATTTATCAAAACCCTTCGTCCCTTAATGTTCTGGAAATTAAATTGTGGAGAAATGAATTTTAAAATGAAGTGGAGCTTTATATAGTTGGGCCTGGACACCCCCCTCTGTGGCACATTAGCCAGCACGGAGGGGCTTCCTCCGTGGCACGTTGCCATCGCGAAGGGGGTCTGCCCGGCCTCCTCTTGCGATGTTTCGATGCGGCGCTTGTCCGGTCTTCCCCCGGGCCTTTTTCTAGCATGTATGGCATTCTAAAACTCTTAACCAACATGCGAATGGCCATCTGCATGACAAGAATTTACGGGGTGTAACAACACCCCCAACTTAAAGCATTTACTTGTCCTCAAGCTAATCAATAATAAAATCTAACCTAACACCTAAACTAATGTCCCGAAATCACAAACTGCAATGACTAGGGTGGTTGAGAACAATGATTACAAACGTACACATTTCCTTCCAACCACCCCCTCCATCCATCAAAAACCCATTTTCTCGCAACTATCTAAGCTAAAAATGCAATCTACACTAATGACATTATATCAACATGTATGCACCTAGATCTGAGAAGTAAAACATGCCAGCCATTCATATCCACATGCCCTCACAACCAAGCTAAGAAAAGTGTCCTTTTTCTAAAACAACGCTAACACACCAAAGAAGGATACACAAGATAAAGAGAGAAGATAAATGCACTTAACTCTCACAAAGAAGTTCACAAGATAGGTCACAACTACCATATATTTTCCTACTTACTCAAGTGCCTTTCCTTTCGGATAACCGGGTTGAGATCACACAAGGGATTTTCTAAGCTTATAATGAGGGTCAAACGGCTGGTAGGATACATATATGGCTTTTAGTGACTCATTTATCATCCTTGAATACTTCATCAGTTTTTCACAACCTTTTTACCTTTTTGGTCCCTTCTTGTCTTCACTTCTCTTTCTTAGAAACAACCCCAAAGTGCTTTTGCGAGCTCAATTTTCATTTCTCGTTTTATTTTTTTTATTTTTCTTTTTCTTCTTTTACGCCATTTCTCAAATTTCACTTTGAGATATGATCAAACAACCATCTTTTAACCTATTTCTTTCTTTCCCACCTTATCACCTCCAACTTACAACTCTTTACTCATTTTTCACCACTTTTCAAACTGTCAAGGAGGATGGGTTCTAAAAGAATTCAACTTGAGAATTGATTTCGGCATTCCTCTTATAGCTGATCAAGAAAAAGGACAAAGGCTCAAAAAGGGATACTAGGGATACATGCATCATTTGGTAGGTCTATTTAGGTAAGTGGGGTTTGTGAATCACAAAGAGACCTAAGTTCATCTCTATAACCCATAGTCACTCCTATGTTTGAGCACAAGTAGCAAGGCAAATTCTAGAGTGAGACCAAATCAAGTGAACATGAAAAATTCCTTTCCACTCATTGGAACATTGATATCAAAATGACTAGACACAACACACTTAATTAGAGATGCATCACCAAAATTTTAACATCAAAAGTAGAGGCATATAAGTCAATATAGAACAACTACGACAATAATTTTGAAGGGAGTAATTTTTTTTCAAAACCAACATAAGCATGTAAGGAACCCAATTGCAGTCACCACCTAAGTCAAAAGAATTTTGTTCAACCAAAGAGGACTCAACAAGTAGGTCGGTACCCTTAAGAATGTCGCCTAGAAATCTATCATTAGGACCATACACTACGACCCTTTAACTATATTATTATGCCAGATTCAATAGAAAATAAACCTCTTGAGAGAGAACCATGAATAAAAAAACCAAGGACTCTATGCTACGAAAGAAAAATAAAGCTATATTATGAACACAGTAAAATGGACTAAAATAGATTATCATCACACGCATTTATAAACTCAATCAAAAGCATCATACCATATAAAACAAGAGTCTTCCTATCAATAAACATAACAATCAATTGCCACACAGGGACAAATAATGTCCACACCACCCTAAAATGGTGCAATGCCCTCAATGCACGTACAAAATAAAAAAAGAGCAAGAGTGCCAAAAACTCCTTGTAGCACTCAAACCATGCTACTCTAAATCATCCTGAGGTGGTACTGAGGGGCTAGCCTTTATGTCATGAGATAGGCCTAGGGTGCGAAGGAATGATTCCTTTATCACAATCCTGAGAGCCTCCTCTCTGTTATGAGCATTTTAGAATCACCTGGTGGCGCCTCCTGAACCTAGCTCCTGCCTTTTTCAAGTGGAGGAGCAGGAGTAGCTATCTAGGACATAATATGAGCATGAACATGCTCCTGTGGATCTAACAATTGTAGCCCTGGAGTTTAAGACTAATGGTGTAAGTACTGGGCCTGATACGGAGGAATTGGAACTACATAGGGATGAAAGTCCATAAGGATGGAAATGGGTGGTTTCTGATCAACTAATTGAATTCAAACTGCCTCATGTTACCATTGTCGCATCTGCAAGTTCAGGATGGCAGATTTGGTCTTTGGTAGATCTACTCTAAAGGTTAATACATCAAATGAACTAGCACTTCATCCCAGTCGGCTCAATCTAATATCCATAGCCTCCAAGTATGAGCTCATGGTCTAATGGGAGCTCCTGATTGTTTCCTTGAGTGACCAAAGAGCACGCTCAATAATGGTTTCCATGAAGGGCAGCAAGTCCTCAACAAGCCTGCTGAGCTACCGCTCCTCTCTATCAAGTCTCCTAGCTAGATCGGGCAAGGAATCTCTATAGCTCAGTAATAATTTCAATGGTGAAGTTGGCATAGATGTAGTGGTTGCTAGGGTAGTTTGTTCTCCATGAGAACATGAATCTGCTACTGGTTTTGTGTTTATCTCGATCTTGGGTTGTGTTTGTCATTTCACATCCTGGTGATATTGGTCACCTAGTGAGCATTAGTTAAAAAATCCTCCCTCACCAGGTTTGGCACCCTGCCTTCTAGCATAGTGTTGTAACTAAGCACAGTAATGAGAGGGAGGTAGCAATCTGTATGGCCCTCTCCTTTAGCTCCAAACACAATATCTGGCCGATATTAATCCTTTTCTTAGCCACTGTAGATGCTACAACTAGAGCATACCTGAATGGGAGATTATTGCCGTTCATAGACGGGAAGATCTGGCTGCATACCACATTCCACTAAAACTTGGCCAGAAGTTGTTGCTCTCTCTTGTATATGTCAGTTGTCTTAAGAGCAGCCCAAACTAGAGTACCTTGAGCCATCACTCCACCCATCCATCCTCTAGCTTTATTGTCCTGAGCAGATATCCCATTAAACTCGGCGGTGTCAACTGCCTCATATTCACCTCCCAAATAGTGTTGGTTGATCACCTCAAGGCTGATGCCAACTGACACTCCTATGATCACCACCAATATCAGTGGCTCTATCTGTGATCTCAGAACTGGGTTCGATTGCAGAAGGATCATCATGTAGATTGTATAGAATTCTCGAACAAGTGTCTGAAACATACTAATCCATGATATGGAATAAAAACTCCCAATGCTAATACTGAAGCTTCTCCATGCTCTCGGGGTAGAGCTCCAATCCATTGGCTCTAATAGTGCACTCCTCAATAATACCTGAATTAGGCGTTGTGAGGTTGTTGCCCCTGCAAATATCGATCTCTAGCACCCTGAACAAACTATCTTAGTTTGTACATGTCCTCCGCTTATTTTTGTCTCAATTCTATTTCAATTTCTTGGAAGAGGGAGTTGGGTTAGCAAAGTCCTCCTTAGTAGACTCTCCCAAGGAAATGTCAATTTGGGCCTACTAGATTGAACTTAAGCTTTCTCCTCAGTGGACTGGGATGCGGACCCCAGAGATGGTGACTCTATGGATGCCACCTGAGCTTAGGGGATAGGTTACACCTCTGATGCTTGGTATGTGGCCCTCCGATTGCCTAGAGGCAAGTACTCGTCCTCATCCTCGTCCCTAAGTCGGGAACTCGTTATTGTGTTAGTCTTTTCTCCTCTAGGTACAATTCTTTTGGGTTTCATTACCTATGATTATGCAAAAAAAAATTAGTACATGGAATTGGAGTAACATGAAATTAGAAAATTTAAAGCGGTAGATAGTTGAACTTGTTCTGTCATTGAATCAGAACTTCAGGTTTTCTATTTCAACAGACAGTTGATGACTTTCAAATCCACTCCTCACAAGGAGGAATTTTAAATGATCATCACAATATCAATACCCAACTAAGAGTCGGGATCAAATCCACAGATAATAGTGATTGAATAACGCAAAAGTTATCTATTGACTTGAACTAAAATTGCATCCATGCATTTGAAAATAAAAAAAATATTGGGTGAAAAATGAGATCATAATTTGAATTTAAAATCAACTATCAAGAAAACAAGGCAGCCAAATTGAATGAACAATTATGAACAAGGGCCAAGGGTATGCTATTGATGGGGGGTTCGATTGGATTAGGATTAACTAGAAATTAGATAATTACTCATAAACATAAATAACTGTAAAAGTGACACCAGATGTTTTTCAACCAATTGGGTGCTCTATTACTTGAGTTTTCTCAAACCCCAATGCTTCAATTAATTAATCACTATAGCTTAGGAAAGATTTGAGCTATCTCTAGCCTTAAATCTTTAATAGGTACATGATTATGGGTTTTGTCTATCTCTATCCCTACCCCACACATTCAAGACCCAATTTCTTACCATTGTTATCTCACCCATATTTAATTTCCCCTTTTCAAGAAAAAATTGAATAAGTAGACATAACCTACATTTGCAACTATAGGTAATTCAATTATAATTTGGGAGAAAATAACAAATTTATACTAAACGAGTAATTACAAGATTAATATAGTTAGACCCAATCTAATCTATCCCCTAGCATGCACACACCCCTAGCAAAATATCTAGCTAGTCATAGATGAATAATATAAAAACATGTTGATAAACAAATTCATAAAAATCATCATTAAGAGTAAATAACAAGCTCAAAAATTGTCTTCAGTGGTGGTTTATACCTTGAGGAAGAAGAAGAAGAAAAACAATTCAATATTTTTCTCTCTAACTCTACAAATCAGGAATGGATAATTGGTACTTTATAGAGAATGTACATAAATAGGTTAAAAATTCTCCTCAATTTCCATTCTTGATGATTTTTCACTCTTGAAGGCAGCCTCACTTGCGAGTCACCAGCGTTCCACTGGTGCCCATCCGTAGAACGCCACTCTGTCACACTTGGGTACAGTAAATTTAGGGTCTAGCCAGGTGTGGGCACCGGCGCTTCACAGGTGCTGACCCGCATTCCGCCAGTGCACCTTCCACTTCTATCCTTTATGCTCCTATGTTTCAACCGGTGTTTCGTTGGTTCCATCTAGTGGAGCGTCGATACCATCCAGTAGGGTTCCGTTCCTCTTCTTTAATTCCATGCTTTTGTCCAATTTCTTGCCTTCTCTCTTTAAGTTAAATGCCTACAAAACTAATGATAAAGAGCATAAAATCCTTCCAAATGACTTGAAAACCAAGCAAAAGCTCATGTTTAAAAGAATAATGAGTTGGTAAATTAGGAACTCATCAAACCCTCAAACTTAAACTATTGCTTGTCCTCAAGCAAGGAAATTCTTTACCGCTGAACTATAGGAGTAAGCAGGTAATTCTACATAAGATTATGCACAAGGGACCATTACAACTCAGGCAACCCAAAGATTTCTCACCAACACAAAAGAAAAGAGGAGACTCAAATATTTTATGCAAATGCTTCAAGAGATGACCACAATCAATTAGCATGATTTACATTTGATTCTTTCATTCAAAACAAAGGGCATTTTTTATCACAAAAAGCTTATATAGCATCTTAAGTCATTATAAATTTACACTCAAAGTTGATCTTCAAGCTCACCATATTCTTATCTCAATCATAACTTTTGGCGTGTGAAAGCATGTTCCCCAAGGAGGTGATGCTACTCACAACAAGAGAGAATCCCATTTAATTATCAAGCAATTCACACTCAAGGGATTATAGAATGAAACAAATACACTCACTCTCACAAAGAAAATCTCATGCACATAATTTGATCCATAGGCTTTCTCTTCATGTAATTCATCACTAATGTAGAGTTGCTACACTTAAAATCAATTAGGACTTGGAGGTTAGGATGAAAGCTAGGAGTAAAGGGAGCATGACTTTTATGTTCCAGTGGCTAGAACCTCCCTAATGCCTTTTTTTATGAATTTTATTTCATATTCCATTCTCTTTTGAGACCACCCTCACCTTATCTCTCCTTAAACAACAGTTTCACTTTTGAAACAAGAGTCTTCCTTATCTCTCCTTAGTTACCACTTTTCATCTCATTTGAGCAATAGGCAACAACTTTCTAAAATTTGGTTCTTTTCACCCAAATAATTCATTCATTTTTTTCATGATGTTGTGCTACCTCACATTGAAGCTCGCATCATTTTTCCCATTTTCCTTTTTGCAACCCCCAAACTAAGGCTTTTTCCTCATTTTCCCTTTTCTATTCCCACGCTTTTGGGACTTCAAGCATCATTTTTGCATTTTTTTTCTCACAACTAGCACTAGGGAGGATGGGTGGCAAAGAGGGATTACGAAAGGGGTAATAGGCTTGTAATGTAGTTTTCAAGGAAAATTCTTAAAGGCTCAACATTGGCTAGCAAGGATTCATTCTCAAGAAGGTAATATGGGTAAAGTAGCTATCAAAATAAAGCCTAAAATCATCTTCCAAATGCAACTACATCTAGGATTTCGCCTTGAGTCACACTAGGGGCAAGTTCTAGATGATCGTTCATGCAAGAGAATTAAACTAAAACCTTTTCTACAAATCATCATCCTCTAAGGGATTCACACCATTTTCATCACCACATCAAGAGTCATAAAACAAGGTAGCATGTGAATCAAGAAGCCAGAAAAAGAATGTGTAACTTATGAAAAAAGAGTAAGCTTTCAAATTCAACTACCCCTTTTCATTCTCAAAGTTCATTTTTTGACAACCATGCCATTTAAGAAATTTTTCTAGTGGTATCTCTCGGAAGCCATTGAAATCATTGATTCAAAAAGAACTTTAAACTCGGCATTTTTCCTTAAGAGAGTGGCCTCTCAATCCATCATTGGGAAATTCCACCCGGTTCGTTGATAATAGAAAAGAAAAGAAAATTGCTCCTTGGGAAAGAACCATGGTATAAAGAAAATCCCTGAAGTTTATTCACTGACTACTATAAATAAAAATGCGATAATTGAGACTTGGGTCATAAAACATTTGGCAATTGAACACAGACCCAATTAATGGCACTAATAACTTAAGAATAATTTCTTTCATTCATTTTTCATTCATCACATGCCTAACAAGGGAAGCAACAAACAATCACAGCAACACAAAAAGATATCAAATTAGCCCGACAAGGGCAGCAAAATATCAATAACAAGCCCGACAAGGGAGCAAAAACTCAATAATAACCACAAGAGAGAAAAATAGAGCTCAATCCACCACTAACTATAACAATACATTGTCCCCAATGTATGCATGAAAAATAGAAAGGGTGGTGGGAACTCCCTGAAGTGGCTACTCCTCATCGTCTACATCATGGCCCTCATCTCTCCAAGTCTCCTTATCATCATCTAGGCCCTCCAAAAGATCATCAATGGGACCTCAGGATATAGATGGAGCAGCCATGGCTACATCAAGTGCGCTTATGTCCGGATCTTCCCTTGGCGCCCGACTTCTTAACTCTTGCACTTTAGCCCGAATAGATGTCACTGCCCCCTCCACTACATCCACCTGAGAGCATAGCTTTTTCAAGATGTCATACACATTCTTCATCTTCTTTTTTACTGTTCGAGAAATAAGGGCCGGGAGATTTTCATCCAGCTTTTGGAGTTGGCTCTCGAGAGAATGTGTTATCTTGGCAAGCTTGTGAATTTCGCTTGGGCGAGAGGATGTGGAAGGAGGTGAAGGCCCTAGAAATAGTGCTTCTCCCGATTCATGACCATGTCTCAGGGTGTGGCATATTAAGGTCGGGAGAGACAGGGTTCTCTTCTATGTCATGGGAGGTGGAGCTTTGGGATCCTCAAAAGCCTACAGCCTTTTTCTTTTCACCTTGGGTGCCTCGATATCCCTTTTTCTCTCCACATTGATCACACTGGAGGCGGAGCTTGGAGACTAGTCAGGGAATAGTGGCACCCCTGTATTGAGGCACAACTGAGAGATAAGCACCGCATATGGCCTCGACGTTTCCTACTGCCTGGCCTTTCTCTTTATTTGGTTGGCCACAATCTCCCTGAAGTTGATGGGTACCCCTATCATGATATAGGCAATAAGGATAGAAACCTCCAAGTTCACTCTTTTGTCATTCTTAGATGGCATAATCTGGCAACACACAAACTCCAACCACAGCTTTGCTTCAAACTTGAGGTCCTACATCGAAATATCCCTACCCATAGAGGCCTATAGTGGTTGACCATTGGCAATGATTGGAGCTATCCAACTGAATTGATTTTATTTGTTGGCCACTCTATCTGCATACTCAGTCCCTGGATCAATCTGATCAGCCTACAATAATGCATTTATGGCGGTTGGGGTAATATCTATCTCCACACCCCTGATTCGGACTGAGGGAAGACGGGAATCTCATCAATCTTCCCTTTATGCTTCATATCCTCTTGGCGTGCCTGGTATGATGCATAAAACTCAAGCACCAAGTTGGTGCAGTACTCCGGAAGAGGCTCAACAAATGCGTGCCATTGACGTTAGTTGAATTGGGCAATGATATTGGGGAAGTCATTCCTCATTCCTGCCAGTCATTTCTCCATTGTGATTGATCTGCCTTCACAAATGGCATAGTGTGCCTTCATGTCGGACACACAATAGATGATTGCCTCCCTAGTGTTGGAGGATGGGTTTGCCTTGGCCCTCCCTTTGCTCTTGCTTTTTTGTTGTGAAGGGAGCCTTGCCTTTGTCTACCTGCCTGCATGAATCATATTTCTGCAAAGCCATGTTAGTGCCGCAAAAAACAACATTTCTTTTTATATTTTTAACAATGGAAAATAAAAAAGCAACAACTGTCCGAAGCTAAGGAATAAAATTCTAAGGATTAGATGACAAACAAGGTGAAACAGTAAAAGCATATATCTGTAGCACCAGCGACTCAAGTGGCGAATCATATGTGGCAACCCGTGAGATGCAGCCGAGCCATAGGTCTGGGCAGTTATCTAAGTTGAATTTGTATCCCTCCAGTACTACATAGGAGTTTCGCCGGTCATGATCTGCAAAGCGCCGGTGAACTGCAGGTTCTGAGTAATGGCCTGAAGCCTCAAACCCCTCACCTGCGCTTGAACCGGCATTTCGCTGGTCTTGACCCGTGACTCGCAAGTGACACGCCACCTATTAGTTCTACCCCAAAACAATTATGAAAAACATCTCTTAAAAACAAGCCTTACTCACACCCTCTCACATTAAGATTCACCCACTCAAATAGCAAAAATAGAAAACATGACGATTTGCCCTTAAGAACGACGTCACCAAATCTATCGTCAGGCAAATGGTGCCTTTTTAGCACATGGCGTTACTCAGACTTCACCCTCAAATATTATATCCGACACATACTATACCTCATATTTTCAACAAAAATGAACACACACAGCAACAATATGCAATTAATATTCAACCCCCAACATACCCACATAATGAGAAATATTCAACAGTCAAAAAGCTCAAAATGGGTAATGGAGAACATGAGTGTAGGGTCTTTCTAATCTATCATGCTCAATTTTTAACTCACATTCTCAACAATCAAGCAAGAAGAGAGGGCAAAAATGATACATACCAAATAAGTGATGAGAGAATAAAGAGAAAATAGATCGAAGCTTGTTGTTGACCAATAACGGTGGTTCGATAATGAGGAGTGCTTAAGATTAGTGAAGGTTTGGGTGAGAGGTAGTGAAATGAGAGGTATGAGAATTGGGTTTTTTATAGGTTGAAGAGAGGGAGTGCGATTTGGTGGTGAAAAGGTGGTTGTAAATGATGGGTTTAATGGAGTGAAGTTAGGAAGGTGAAAGGGTATAGTTGGGTGAAAAGGTGGAGAGAGAGAAAGTGTGTTGGGGAGGTAAAAAGGGTGTTTTGACCAATTTTACTAATCTTTTTAAAGTGCTACAAATCGATTTAGTCAACGAGTTAGTCAATATTTAAAAATACAATTACATGCCTCCACCTACGCTAAACCTGCAACCGCCAGTGAGTACAAACGAAATACTGATTAAAGCGTTAATGACTTCTTTAATGCCCAGTTCACTACTCTATAACAGCAACTGACCATCATTTCGCGGATCGTCATCGGTGTTCCACTAGTAAGTCACAGGTCACCCTCTCATTTTTTAATTTCCTCTAGGTGTACTAGTTCACACCCGCGCCAGACCGGCTTACAGCGAAATGCCTTTGGAGTTTTGCTGGTGAGACACTGACTTCCTCCTCTTTTATCCAACATCTGCTTCTCTTGTGCGATAGGGCGGCGACTCGCACTTGAGCATCGGCATTTCGTTGATCTAGCACATTGGCTACCCTGTTTTCCTTCTTCTTATTTCTCATCCAATCATCCTACAAAAACAAAATCAATAAAGCATCAAGGAATCAAAACATAAAAAAACTTGGGTTGCCTCCTAAGAAGCGCCTTATTTAACGTCGTGGCCCGATGGATACTCCCTCAACTGTCAGTTTTTCGGAGAGTCATCCTCCGAATCAGCCTCATCAACAAAAACTTCATCTTGATACTGCCTTATCATTCAAGACCCCTATCACCTTGCACTCATCCGGGGGCTCATTGGTTTGACAAACCTCGAAGGTTACTTCCTCACCTCCCACTCCAAAATTTCATCTTACCAAGCTCCACATCTACCAAAGCTCTACCTGCTGCAAGTAATGGTCTCCCCAAGATGATAGGTACTTCAATATCCATATCACAATCTAGCATAATTAAGTCAATTGGAAGATGAACTTGTTAATCGGACCAAGACGTCCTCCAACACTCCCACTGGTTTCTTTATGGATCGATCTGCCATCAACAGCCTCATTGAGATGGATTTGGGATTCTGCAACCCCAACTTCTTGAAAATAATGAGAGGCATCAGATTTATGCTAGCTCCAAGATCACATAGGGCCTTTTTGAACATGCACAACCCAATGGTGCAGGGAATAGTAAAGGCTCCCGGATCCCTCTCTTTTGGGATCGAGACTGCTTGTCATCATAGCACTATAATAGTGTGTTACTTCCCCTACACTAGCATCAACGACCTTATTTTTCTACAATAATTCTTTCATAAATTTGGCATAACCCGACATTTGGAGCAATGCATCCATCGGAGGTATATTAATGGAGAATTTACTATACATCTAAATGAATTTTTAAAACTGATTATCCTCCTTCTTCTTTGCTAACCTCTGAGGATAAGGAGGTGGAATCCTAGGCTCTTTTCCCATGTTGAGTAAAGCTTCTTTGCTCATTTCCTCTTCAACAGTATCATTCACGGGAGTAACATCAACTGCACGCTTATTCAATCCTTCTTCATCATTAAAAACATTTGGTGCTTTTGACACCGCATCCATTACTTTATCACCACTTTCTTTTGGATCAACAACATCTTTGGGCTTCACACCCACATCTTCCAACACTTTGCCACTTCTAGTAACAATCACCATACAATGGCCATCCTTCTTCGGGTTGGGTATGGTGTCACTAGGAAGTGTCCCCTTCATTTGGGGATTCATTTAGGAAGATAAATGATTCATTTGCACTTCCAAGTGCTTAATTGATGCTAAGTGGGAGTTTACTATTTGAGCGAGGTTAGAAACCTCCCCTTTCAATTCCTTGACCCCCACTATTAGTTGATTCCACACTCTTGAGTACTCTAGCTAGCATTTCTTCAATCTTGGAGCTTCCTACATCACTCACTCCAGGTTGCAATTGGGGATTTTTAGCCTTTGAAGGTGGAACATATGGGTTTGAGCTTCGGTGATAATGTTCCCCATCACGATTACCCCATATGTCATTTCTATCTACCAAATCTTGGTTGAAGTGGTTTCTCCAACCTTGATTCTCTTCCCGTGGGTGCCAAGGGCCTTGATTTGCACCTTGGTACCCCAATCGAGAACCCCCCATTTGATTTTCCATGAATTGGAACTCTTCTTCGTACCTCGGCAATGAAGCTTCATTCTCATATTGCATAGGACTTTGAGTCCCCACAGCATTAACATTATTTGAATCAGTTCCTGAAACATGCTTTGTTATCAACTTGAGCTGGGTCATCATTTTTTCTAGGGTCTCATTCCTTTATTTATCTCTTCTCTGCATCTCAGCAGTTAGACCACTTGGACTAGCACCATTTGCAGGTATTTCAGTGTCCCTCATGTGCCAAACTCGATTTGTTTTGTTCATTCTATCCAAAAGAGCTCTATCTATACCCTAGGGCTGGTCCACGAGAGATCCACCCACCAAGTTATTGGATGGAATTTTTTATGGAATCCAAGGAACAATAAAAACTTTGAAGGAGCACTCCATTTGGTAGCCCGTGGTTTGGACAAAGAGCCAATTTCTTGTTGAACCAAAGCCAAGCTTCATGTAAAGGTTCAACTAAGATTTGCCTGAAGTTAGTAATATCATCTCTCATCTGCAACATCCTATACGGAGGGAAGAACCTATCCGAGAAAGCTTCAGTCAACTCTTTCCATGAAGTGATACATCCGGGAGGGAGTTCCTCTAGCCACATAGTTGCTTCCCCAGTCAAAGAAAATGGGAAGAGCCTCAATCTGATCGACTCTTGACTTATATTTGTGATGTTGTAAGGTTTGCATATCTCAAGAAAATTTCAAAGATGTCGATTTGCATCTTCACTTGGTTGACCTCCGAAGAGTCCTTTCATTTGTAGAAGGTGTAACATTGTGCTGGTCACATGGAACACCGCATTCCCTACTGTGGCTGGTAGGCAAATTGCACCTGCTATGTATGGCATCATGGGGTTAGCAGCCTCGTGGTACATATGACTATCCACTGAACCTTCTTGCTAATGTTGGGTAATATCAGTCATCCTAAGAGACACCTAAAAACAACTACAATTGTAAAAACAAAACACAAGATGCTAAAGTAATTCAAATCAACAATCAACTAGGGACTATCTAATCCTATTCCCCGGCAATGGCACCAAAATTGATGACGTTCAAATCCACTCCTCATGAGGAGGAAGTATAAAAGATCGTCACAGTATAAATATCCAACTAAGAGTTCAGGTCACATTGTCACGACCCGAACATAGACCCGGATCGTAACACAGGACAAGGAACCCCCTGAGGCCCCAAGTCGACCCATGGCATAAGCATACATCTAACTTCATATTACTTAAGGCGGAATACTGAATATACGATATATCAATAACATAAACGTAACATAATATAGCATGATAAGCGGAAAATACTAGAAATACATATCAGCTGAGTACTACAAACAGTCTGAAAGCCTCTATCATATCCGATGTGTTGATGGGACAACATCCCAACTAACCCAGAGAGACTGAAACAAAAGAACATAAACGTATGAACATATGGCCCTCGGAACATGAGGACTCACCAACAGGATGATAGCCAACTCGGAGATGGACTAATGTTGTAGATGAGCCTGAGAGCCAGATACTGTATCATGAAACGATACAGCATAGAAAGTATGCAATCAGTACGTGGAATGTACTGAGTATGCAAGGTAAGTAAAACGGACATTTAAAATATGTAAAACTCATAAATGATCATAAGAGTAGGACAACATGCTCATAACATAAATATCGTAGAATAACATAAGACTCAAGGTTTTCAAAACATTCTTAATACAATCATAATCATAATCATAAGATAAAAGCTTTATTTAACATGACTTGAGCCAATATACATAATCATAAACATGCATAAACCATGAGGAACAGTGGGAGATTCTCTTAACCGACATACCCCATATGAGCACACGTGGACCCCGACTTGTAACCCTAGTCGGGAGGGTGTCCATACCTTGCCAAGGGTAGAACCATGAAGGGCGTGATCACACCTGAGAAGGGCCATTTGGGCCAGGGGAAAGTCACATGGGAGTTCCCAACATATCTTGCGGCGGCACGTAGCTATGAGATCCGGGGTAGAACTTAGGCCCCGAACCTACTCGGTGTTAAATACTACTCCCAAAAAATATATAGTACTCATAGGATAATATCCATGAGATTCATGGGCTAGTTAAATCATGATAATCATAAACATACTTGTAAATACGTGAACTAGCCATGAAATAAGGCTCGTGAGTCTCCATAATCATAAATAGTAAATCATGAGGTTCATGCATACTTGTAGATCATACATATACTTCATCAAATCATAATGGGTATTTGAATAAATCCATATTTCGAATCATAAATCATGATGGGTTTGTAAATATCAATAATTGAATTAAAGATCATAACTCTATTCATCATGGATCATACATAATTAGGCTAAATTTAGTAGAAATCGAAATTAATAATTTTATAATCAAAATAGTTGTTGGATCTGATCAAAATTCACAAAACATGATATAAATCTTGAAATATAATAACCCATTAGTAAATCATTAAAATTCCACAAAATTCAAGTTAAAACCCCATAAGATTTTTGATCAAATTTCATGAATTAGGAGATTGAGCGTGGTTGTGAATGAAAACACCCATTCATAACCCTACATACCTGGGTAAGATCTAATTTCAACACTTTTTGAAAGCCCAAAGGAAAATAGATCAAGAAGGGCTTGAGAAGTAGCTTGATCACCCTTAAATCTTCCTAACTTTGCATGCATGTGAATGAATAGATTAGGAAGGCTTAACCTTCCTTAACATACTAAGAAAATAACATAAAATGACGTAGTTTAGGGCCTTAGAGTATAGAAATGATGAAAATACCCTTAATAAAATACCCTGAAAAATCTGCACTAGACGCTCCAACGGACGTACCAACAAGTCCTTTCGGGATAACATGATAATGGTACGATCCGTCACCTGCACTGCCAAGACCCTGATCTCGGATTCAACCTACAACTCTACAGGACGAGTCGTCCTTTCATCTAACGGGTCGTTGGTTTGATCGTCGTTTTCCTACTGATGATCCAGAACTTTTCCTCAGAATGAGCCTCACCACGACTCGTTACTTCATCCAACGAGTCATGGTTTCCTTCCGTTAGGTCCACCGGAAATTTACATATTCCCCTATAGCAACTCATGACCACAGATCATTACATCTCATAACGATTCATGGGATGACCCCTTACATCCCTAAATGTCAAAATTCAGTACCCACCACGGTTACAAACAACGACTCATTTTTCCCAGAAATGAGTCGTTACATCACCCGTTATTTACATTGCTACCAGAATTTCACTTCCTACGACTGGATCCAAAGGGTCGTTGGTTGGACCAACGATCCATTGGGTCACCCGTCGTGCAACATTTTTTCCCAGTTTTCAGTCAACTTTCATTTTTTATCCCGGGTCTAATCTTAAGCACTTTCGGGGTATTACAATATCTCCCCCTTGGGAACATTCAGCCTCAAATGTTGGGAATATACAGAAAATAGAGAAATTCAATCATTATACCCAAATATTGATTGTTTAAACTGAAACTAACGAAATTACTATCCCCGATTCAAACCACATAGATGAACTGATTTCATGATTCGCATACACATCAACATACATAAAAAAAACTTGAACACATGAGCTGAACATGAAAACTAAATAAAGTTTTAGGGCAAAACTGATACCTCAAGTTGGAACTGAGCCGGTAGAGAATAAATGTTGGTATCTAGCCATCATATCCGCTTTGGCCTCCCATGTAGCTCCTTCAACATGTTGGTTCCTCCATAACACTTTAACTAAAGCTAATTCCTTGTTCCTTAGCCTCCGAACCTTATGATCTAATATTTCCAACGGAACCTCCTTGTAGCTAAGGCTGTCTTTAATACCAGCATTGTCCACTGGGACAACTAGGACTGGATCCCCCAAACACTTCTTCAAGGGTGATACATGAAATACAGGATGCATGGAAGATAACTCTGAGGGCTACTCCAATTCATACTCCACC
Organism: Datura stramonium; assembly: GCA_018107945.1. Lineage (NCBI taxonomy): Eukaryota > Viridiplantae > Streptophyta > Magnoliopsida > Solanales > Solanaceae > Datura > Datura stramonium. The sequence continues at coordinate 133,454 of JACEIK010003130.1, read as the reverse complement.
TTGCCAACTCTTCTCACAATTCGTTAGGGGCCAACATAGCGAGGACTAAGTTTTCCTTTCTTTCCAAACCGCATCACTCCCTTCATGGTAGATACCTTCAAGAACACCCAGTCATCCACCTCGAACTCAAGTTCTATCCTCCTAACATCGGAGTAGGACTTTTTGCTACTCTGAGCGGTGTTTATCCTGTCCCTTATCAATTTAACCTTCTCCATAGCCTTATGAACAGAATGTGGCCCTACCATAACCTCAAATCATCCGATGGGCGATCTACATCTCTGCCCATATAGAGCCTTGAACGGTGCCATTTGAATGCTAGAGTGATAGCTGTTATTGTAAGAAAACTCGATCAGGGACAAGTGATCATCCCAACTACCTTTGAAGTCCATCACGCATGCTCTCAACATGTCTTCGATAGTCTGGATTGTCCGGTCCACTTGGCCATCCATTTGCGGGTGAAATGTTGTGTTGAGTTTAACCTGAGTACCAAGCCCTTTTTGAAATGACCTCCAAAACTGAGAGGAAAATTGAGTACCTCAGTCTGAAATGATGGATAAGGGCACTCCATGCAATCAAACTAACTCCCGAATATATAGTTTGGCATAATCCTGAGTTTGTGGTTTTGGCTGGTAGAAAATGAGCAGCTTTGGTCAACCTATCTACCCCCACCCAAATGGAGTCATATTGTCAGCGAGTACGAGGTAATCTTTTTATGAAATCCATGTTAATCTCTTCCCACTTCCAAGTAGGAATGCTAATATCCTGAAGTACGCCTCCCCTCCTTTGATGCTCAACCTTCACTTATTGACTATTCGAGCACTTGGATATGAATTCTGCAATAGCTTCTTCATTCCATTTCGCCAATAGATTTCCTGTAATCATGATACATCTTGGTGGCACCTGGATGGATAGAGTACCTGGATCCATGAGCCTCGTGCAACATCCGGCTCCTCAAATCATCAACATCTGGAACACATAGGTGACCCTGGTACCGAAGCACACCATCTCCCCCTTGGGAGAAGACCTCCACCTTCTGACTTCAAACGGCCTCCTTCAACTTTACAAAAATTGGGTCCTCATCTTATCTAGCTTTCACATCTATCACCAAGGACGATTCTGATCCGTTCTACACCATAATACCGCCATCGGTCGAGTCGAACAACCTAACTCCCAACCTTGCGAGTCGATGCACATCTTTCACCAGCTCCTTCTTCCCCTTCCACATGGGACACACTCTCCATGGAGATTCTACTAAGTGTGTCCGCTACCATATTAGCCTTACCCGGATGGTAATTGACATTTATATCGTAGTCCTTGAGTAGTTCCAACCACCTTTTTTTCCGTAGATGGAGATCCTTCTGCGTGAACACATATTGTAAGCTCTTGTGGTCTGTAAACACATCCACATAGACCCCATACAAGTATTCTCGCCATATCTTCAATGCGATCACCACTGCGGCCAATTCAAGATCATCGGTCGAGTAATTCTTCTCATGGACTTTCAACTGTCTAGAGGAATATGCTATCACTTTCCCACGCTACATCAATACATACCCGAGTCCGATCCTCAAAGAATCACAATAAACCACGAAACCATTAGTACCCTCTGGGAGAGTTAACACCAGTGTTGAAGTAAGTCGAGTCCTTAACTCTTGAAAGCTCTTCTCACAAGCATCTGACCATTGGAACTTCACCTTCTTCTGGGTCAATATGGTAAAAGGTGCTGCGATAGATGAAAAACCCTCAAGAAATCTCCGGTAGTAGCCAACTAAACCCAAGAAACTCCGAATATCTGAAGGATTCACCGGTCTAGGCCAATTCTTCACCACCTCTATTTTCTGAGAATCCACCTTGATGCCCTCACTTGAGACCACATGGCCCAAAAATGCTACGGAGTTCAGCCAAAACTCGAACTTGCTTAATTTGGAATATAATTGATGATCCTTGAGAGTCTAAAGCACTACTCTCAAATGAGCGGCATGCTCCTCCTCGCTCCGAGAGTATATAAGGATGTCATCAATGAACACTATCACAAACATGTCCAGGTATGGCTTGAACACCCTATTCATCAAGTCCATAAAAGCTGCAGGAGCATTTGTTAGTCCAAAACACATAACTACAAACTCATAATGACCATACCGCATCCTCAAGGCTGTCTTTGGGATATCACATTCCCAAACTCTGAGCTGATGATAGTCGAACCAGAGATCTATCTTTGAGAAACACTTGGCACCCTGAAGCTAGTCAAACAAATCATCAACCCTGGGTAAAGGATACTTGTTCTTGATGGTGACTTTGTTCAATTGCCGATAGTCGATGCACATCCGAAGGGAACCATCCTTCTTTCAAAAAAATAAAATTGGTGCACCCCATGGGGACTGGCTCGGTCTAATGAAACCCTTATCTAACAGGTCCTTCAATTGATCCTTCAACTCTTTTAGCTCAGCTGGAGCCATCCTGTAAGGAGGGATAGATATGGGTTGTGTGTCGGGAAGAAGGTCAATACCAAGATCAATTTCTCTCCTGGGAGGAACACCTAGAAAATCATTAGGAAACACTTCTGGGTACTCACGCACCACTAGAACTGTCTGAATAGTCGGGGTCTTGGGCTCAACATTCTGAACCCTAAATAGATGATACATACAATCCTTGGAGATCATCTTTCTGGCCTTAATATATGAAATAAAATGACCTACCGGCATGGCCTAACTACCCTTCCACTCCAAGACTAACTCGCCCGGCAAACGGAATTCCACTACACGGGTTCTACAATTAACAGAAGAATATCACGCATACAACCAATCCATGCCAAGAATAATATCAAAGTCAGTCATGGATAACTCTACAAGGTCTTCGGAGGTGATGTTATGCAATATAGTGATCGGGCATCTTCGATACACTCACATAGCTACAACCGAATCACCAATAGGAGTACAAATCGAAAATTGTTCTGACAGACTCTCGGGACTAACTCCAAAGCTACTAGAAATATAAGGACCCACAAAAGACAAAGTAGACCCTGGATCTAAAAAAGCATAAACATCAATATGGAAAACTCGTAACATACCACTAACCACATCCGGGGAGACCTCTTGCTCCTAACAGGATGCTAAGGCAAAGAACCTATTTTGGTGCTGACCGCCAGCTGAACTAGTCGAGGAACCATGTTGAGGGGGACGTGTTGCTGGGGCGGCTGAACAAACGGCTGGCATACGGGCCCTGCCACCCCCTGATCTGGCCGAAGGGCAATCTTTGAGTCTATGTTCGGGTTTTCCACACCTGATACAAGCATCCAAGCTGACTAGGCACTTCCCTGAGTGGTTTTGGCTGCACCTCGCACAGGATACGAAGGTGCGTTCTATCTACATGCTACCGTGGCCTCTCGAATCTGGAGCCCTGCTCCTTCGATCCCCTCGTGATATAGATGGTGTATTGGTGGATGATGGTGCTGGAGCAAAAGACTTGTGCTGAGACTGCTGGCCCTCTTGTCCTCTCTCTGCCTCCGATACATTGACTCCATCTGCTAGGCACGCAACACTATGCGGGGAAAATCTATATCCCGATGCAACATAGCGATCCTACAATCCTTATCAAGGTATTCTGCCACTCTATGCACAAATCGGCTCACTCAAGCCCTCTAGTCTGCCACCAACTTAGGCGTATACTTGGAAAACCGGGTGAACTCCAAAGCATAATCCTAAACTAACATATCACCCTGTTTCAAATTTACAAACTTGGCCGCCTTTAGTTCCCTCATATCACGAGGGAAGAATAGATCCAAAAATGTAGTGTGAAACTCTTCGCAACCTATAGGGCCTGCACCCACTGCCCCAGCATCACTTCATTGCTTGAACCATATATGCGCCACCCCTTTAAGCTGATAAGAGGCCAAATAAATACAGTCTCCATTTGTCACCCCCATGACCTGGGTGATCTTTAGAATCTCCTCGATGAATTCGTACGGGTCCTCATCTACCTTGGACCCAAGGAACTCCGGCGGGTTCATCCTCAAGAAATATCTGACACGAGCCGCCACCGCATTGCCATTCTGTGGAATATGTGCAACAGTCTGCTGATTAACCTGAGTGGTCAAGGCCTGCGCAAGCATCTGGATAGCTGCCTAAAACTCAGAATGGGCAACTGGCTCTAGTGCCTAGGGCTCCTGAACTGGTGGGGCTTGCTGATGCCCGTGTCCATTTCCATCCTCATGGCCTTCACCATTTCCATTTCTCCTACAATTCGTTCTTCGAGGAGTCATGATTCTACAATCGCATATAGCATGAATTAAAAGGATAGAAAGACTTTTCATCGCACGACATAGATCATGGAAGAAGGGAACATTTACTAAACATCTCGTAGCCTCTTTGTCATAAGTGTGGCGCGCTTCACACCCATGAAAAAGACTCTACTTAACGCAGCTTTCAGACACCCTAGGACACTTCAAACCTATTGCTCTGATACAAAGTTTGTCACGACCCGAACATAGACTCGAATCGTAACACGGGACAAGGAACACCGAGAGGCCCCAAGTCGACCCATGGCATAAGTATACATATAACTTCATATCGATTAAGGCAGAATACTGAACATACGATATAGCAGAAACATAAACGTAACATAATATAGCATGATAAGCAGAAAATACTAGAAATACATATCAGTTGAGTCCTACAAACTATCTGAAAGCCTCTATCATATCTGATGGGTTGATCAGAAAACATCCCCAACTAACCCAGCAAGACTGAAACAAAAGAATGTCAATGTATGAATATATGGCCTTCGAAACATAAGGTCTCACCAACAGGCTGATAGCTAACACAGAGATGGACTAATGTTGGGGATGAGCTTGAGAGCCGGGTCCTATATGATGAAACGATACAACATAAAAAGTATGTGCTCAGTACATGGAATGTACCGAGTATGCAAGGTAAGTAAAACGGACATTTAAAATATGTAAAACTCATAAATGATCATAAAAGGTGGACAATATGCTCATAACATAAATATTGTAGCATAACATAAGGCTCGAGATTTTCAAAACATTCGTAATACAATCGTAATCGTAATCATAAGAGAAAATCTTTATTTAACATGACTTGAGCCAATATACATAATCATAAACATGCATAAATCATGAGGAACAATTGGAAATTCTCTTAACCAACATACCCCAGTGAGCACACATGGACCCCGACTTGTAACCCTAGTCGGGAGGGTGTCCATACCTTGCCAAGGGTAGAGCAATGAAGGACGTGATCACACATGAGAAGGGCCATTTGGGCTAGGGGACAATCACAAGGGAGGTCCCAACATATCCTACAGTGGAACGTAGTTATGAGATCCGGGGCAGAACCTAGGCCCCGAACCTACTCGGTGTTAAATACTACTCCCAAAACATATATAGTACTCATAGGATAATATGCATGAGATTCATGTGCTAGTTAAATCATGATAATCATAAACATACTTGTAAATACGTGAACTAGCCATGAAATAAGGCCCATGAGTCGTCCATAATCATAAATCGTAAATCATGAGGTTCATGCATACTTGTAGATAATACATATACTTTGCAAATCATCAAATCATAATGGGTATTTGAATAAATCCATATTTTAAATCATAAATCATGATGGGTTTGTAAATATCAATAATTAAAGTAAAGACCATAACTCGATTCGCCATGGATCATACATAATTAGGCTAAATTTAGTGGAAATCGAAATCAATAATTTTATAATCAAAATAGTTGTAGGATTTGATCCAAATTCATAAAACATGATGTAAATATTGAAATATAATAGCCCATTAGTAAATCATTAGAATTCCACAAAATTCAAGTTTAAAACCCTATAAGATTTTTAATCAAATTTCATGAATTAGGAGATGTCGAGCATGGGTGTTAACGAAAACACCCATTCATAACCCTACATACTTGGGTAAGATCAAATTTCAAACTCTTTGAAACCCCAAAGGAGAAACGATGAAGAAGGGCTTGAGAACTAGCTTGATCACCCTTAAATCTTCCTAACTTTGCATTCATGTGAATGAATAGGTCAGGAAGGCTTAACATATATTAACTGTTACACCCCGTAAATTCTTGACATGTAGATGGCCTATTTGCATGTTGGTTAAGAGTTTTAGAATGCCATACATGCCAGAAAAAGGCCCGGGAAAAGATCGGACAAGCGCCAAGTCAGCGCATCGCAAGGCAAAATGCGACTTATAAATCGCATTCCAGGAATGCGACTTATAAATCGCATTCCATGAATGTGACATATAGGTCCCAACTATATAAGCCCCTCCACGTTGATAGGTATGCTCCTGCCTTATTCTCAGTACAGAAAAGCCTGTTTCAGATTCTATCAGTTCAGATAGTTTCAGATATCTTCTACTGTTCAGAGTTTCTAGTTA